>JANFCV010000331.1:0-259668 GCA_024500475.1 Phthorimaea operculella | reverse complement strand
CCCTTTAGGGAACAAATGTCGTGGTGCCAAACTGCAACTTTGGGAAATCGCAAAAAACTAAAAATGGAAAACGATAATGTTGTGTATTTTTACACATTTCTAAAGCTATATTAGTACTGTTTACATATGTTTTTGGCCAAAAATCCTTTCAAAGTGTATAAGAATAAATATGCTAACTTCATCAGTTCAAGAGATAGGGTGGCTTTTACTACATTTTGTTTTAGAAAAATTGGTGGTTACGACATTTTTTTATGTATGGAGACAATCAAAATTGTTGTAATTACTTTTTGTTAAACACGATGACCCACTTTTTTGTAGTAAAATACAGAAATCTGGAAAAAATGTAGATTTTTGTAGTTATAATTATTATTATTTGGTAGTTAAGCTAATACTTTTCTCAATCTTGAATATTTTTTTTCAAATTCAGTTAATTTGTCAAGCCTTTACCTTGCAGAGTAATTAGAGCATTAAAGAATGTAAAAATCTGAAGTTTTCAGCACTTCTGACTTACTTTTCGGCATATTTACTGGTGGTACACTTTCCACAATCAATAGTAAACAATTGTTGGGCTATCGCATAAACTATAATAATCGCGTACCTAAAGGATATGAAACTATAAAGTTCCTTAGTCACTTCACATATAAGATCGATCGAAAGGCGAAAAGATGAGCTGGTTTAAGTCAACATAGAAAGTTTATAAAGTTTATAAGTTTCGTACGATGTACGATGTGCCTATGACGTTGGTAGGTTTATTTTTCGAATGAGCTTAAAGAGTTGAAGTTGTGTCATCAAAATAAATAATATTATACTATAAAAGGTTACATTACATCTAATTAAGTACATATCTCTTAAGAGTGTGTTCTACTCACAAAACTGAACAACTATTGTCAGAAACTTTTCTTCGAAATATAAATGTAATCCTATATTAAAAATAATTACAATCACATCTGAGAAATTCAATTGTTCTTTGATAACTGACAAGGGGTAGGGAGTCAGATATAGATTTTTTAAACAGTATTCAATTTTGCAAAGCATCAGAATGAGAGCTAGATAATAAAGTATGCTGTATGCAACTTTTTACTGGGAAAACTTCAAGTTGATCGTGTGCATCTCGTCAGCAAGCCTAGTTAGCATACCAGCCTTTGATATACTAGCATTTAGTGAGAAATTTGTGCCATCTACCAGTAAAATGTCAAAATTAGTGCAAAAACATGAAAGACTTGTGATCGTGCTTTATTTTATATATGGCAAAAAAGCAACATCAGAACTGTTTTAGCCTTGACATCTACAGAAGGATAGCAGGACCTGTAGTGTCTTGTGACTCTCTGTATTTTTACTATGTATGTTTTAGTGTACAATTAATAAATAATCTCTTGTCTGGATAATTGAGATTAAATAATAGTCCACTAACTTGATAAAACTAAAAGAGATACTTATTGACATATCTGAAGAAAAACTTCCTTATTTTGAAATGTCCCTGAAATATTCACGGCGACAACGATCATATTTTACAGCCGTTCAAGCTCTGCCTACCCCATAAGAGATAAAGGCGTGATAAATGCAATGTATGTTTGTACAGAAAAGAAAGAGCTACTACAATATTTCATGTATTACGTTGGGACAGATACATTTAGATAATATTTTCATTAAGTGTGTCATACGAAAATTACCAAACACTATCAAAATTAAAGAAAAAGGATAATAAATTGAACGATAATAATTTGAATCAGATGAAAATCTACTGGGCTGTAATAATTCGAATTAAAAGAACTCCGAATATTGAACAAAAGAGAAAACAAAATCAGTCGATGATTGACAATACGAAAAATTATTGAGAAAGACGTGAATAATTGAAGAAAGTGGATATTATGTTGTACCAAATTATTAAAAATATTACCAAATTAATAAAAATATTGAATAAGACTGTCAATCCACCAAAACACTTCAAAAATAAACTTTTATCATTATCTAACAACCAACTTTAAAAACTAGAATTTAATTATGTTACTTAGTGATATCGTTCTTAATAAATTAATATTTTGATTAAATAATTACTTTTTATACTACAATAATTCACCAATTTTATCCGCAACTTGGTATTTTACTACATGAAAAAAGAATATTATTTCATTCAATATGTATTTTACATCAATAAACGTCAAGCTCTATTGTCCCAAAAACAGTAAATTCTGTCGTAAACACCAGTGAGGTAACAAAAATTATGTAGTAAAAGCCAATTGTTGGAGTAATCTATTTAAGACTTCTTGTTCATTACCACAAATTTACCTGAAATGGCTGCAAGCTTCGCATCATGCTTAATGTTGTAAAAGATAAAGTATCAAATAATTTGTCTTTTACGACAAATTGAACGTTTTCACTTTCTTGGTCTTTTTGAGAAAATATGTCGTATAAGCCACCTTTTTACATACATGTTATTTACGACACTTTTTTAGTGTCCAAGGCGTCCAAACAAGGTACTTACGACAATTTTTTTTTTAAATTACAGTTTTTCTTGTCTAAAAATCTGTGTCGTAAAAGCCATTTTTTTTCAAGATATCAAAATTTTAAATATACAGATCGATAGAGCTCGTCAAATTACATAAGATAGCATTAAAACCCCATTTTGGCCAAAATGGCTTTTACGACATTTGTTCCCTAAAGGGTCGATATTTCATAACATGATTCATCATCAACTAGCGAGACCCTTCTATCATTATCCACAACGGAACAATCTTACAAAATGACAAAATTTGTAAGCTATGCCGCCAAGAACCCACCCAGGGAGCATCGGATAAACGATCTATAATCCGTCCAACAATCTAAGGAAGTGGCTTTCGTTCTTTTCTTTGAGTGTGACCATGTTTGTGTTATTTTTCAGAAAAACAACTTCACGTCCCCGGAATCTGAAGCTATGGCGACTTGTTTAGACTGCATCGGCTCCGATCCCAATGCCGAGAAGAAGGGCCCGTGCTTCTGCAAGAAGACTCCCAGTAAACTGATATTGAAGAGGAGCGCGTCTTTGAAGGTGACAATTTTGATATTTTATTATCGACAACCAAAAAGTCCACAACTCGACATGACCATTTGCCATGCTCACTCATCATATTCCTGCCCTTATCCCAAATCAGTAGGGGTCTGTCTGCGCAACAAGTTTTGATGGAACACAAAATCATGTTGCAAAAAGATTTGGGTTTGTTTAATGACCGGCCGCTTGCCTCACGCACGTCAAACCTCTGAGAATGCTATTGCCATGCTCACTACGCTGTAAAAATAAAAATATGCTGGCAGGCGGATTGGCGAGCGCAGTGCAAAGTTTTGTATCACAGCAAACGCTGCTGTCCATTATCTAGAGTTGTTCCTTAGTGGCATTTTATTACATCTACGGGGTGCTATCGCGATACGAAATAAAAACATAGTCAATTTTCGTAACCAATATTTTTTTATTTGCAGGAATCCCCGCCGAGAAGTAGAAAGAGTTCATTCAGTTTCTCTGAAAAACGTAGTCTTAGCATGTCGAGTCTGCACCGCAGCCGCTCCGTACAGAAACTTGACTTTAGCATGGACATGAGCGTCGATGGCTCCTTCCACTGCAATGGTGAGTTATTCTTAGCTGCTCCTATTACTTAAAAAAAATCTTATTTAAGTATTGGTTAGTGAATGTTTTACTATTTTTGTAGAATTTTTTCCACAAGATTGGAACACTTGGTGTTTTAATCAAACACTAGATATTGAAATTAACTTTTTGGTTACAAAGTTAATACAAACGAAGCAAGCGGAAAAAAATCACGCCGCCAGCGGGATTCGAACCCACGTCTTCTGACAAGCCAGGTCAGACGTGTTGCCGCTACACCATGGCAGGCTCTCTAGTAGTGATATGTAGGACAGTGTGACTCCTCGCATGCATTTTTTGCTTACGGTCTTGTTTTTGTTACTGTGCTCTTAATGCATATTTTGCCTGGGTGTTGTGGCCTGACCCCACGATTCGAAGCTGTATACGCCACTGTCTACTTATCCACTGAGCCAACAGCGCTAACGCGAGAAATCACAAAATCGACTGGGTTATTTAAAACTATTGGGTCAGTCGATACCAGTCCGCAAAATTTCCATAGATTTCACACGCTAGTCAACTTTCCTCTAGTTAGAAGTACAAACTTAGGCTGAAAGTAGTTAGTGCAATATAACTTTTTATTTCAGCCGACTCAGAGTCCAGTTCACCGAAAGAGCTCAACGAAAGAAGCACACCAGAAGCCCCGTGGTGCAGAGAACAAGCCAGCATACAACAACTAGTCAACGAGGACTCGCTCCGGCACAAACCACACGACACACACACCAAACAAGACGTCATCCACATAAACGTGCTCGACGAAACACCCATCAAGGGCAAATGCAAGAGCAACGTCCTCTCGCACGAGATCAGCAAAATACGCGCCCTCAGCCCACTCGACATGTCGCTAGACAACAGCCTAGACAACCCCCTACACCTAGAAGATAAGAAGATAGACTTTAACAACGTTGATCTCAAGTTCTTGACTGAAAACGCCTCGCAATTCGACTGCACCGCCAACGCGACCAAAGTTGGCGACAGTTGCACTAGCTTTAAGAGAGTCGATAGCGGATTCAACGAAAACACGTTCTATGCGAACGCGTCTAGCTATTACGAAAGTGCCATAAAGCCTTCGGAACTGACTGTCACTAATGTCTCTAAGATGAACAGCAGTAAGCCAGTTCTGAAGGAGATCTCGAATATACCTTGGATGCGGGTAGACAGCGGGTTTAAAGACGAAAACTCCGCAGATAGTACGCAGTTTTACAACGAGAGTTCGGTAGGTAAAACGAACTCCCGGTTCAGATTTTCAGAGGCTCGCGTCGAGGACAAGGAAAATGTCGAGGACTTCGACCGGTTCCTCCTCCAGTCTTCCGGTAAGAACGACGCCATGTCGATGTCGGACGTTTTTAACGAAGACATGACTTTCAACTGCAACTTCTCGTCGACGCCTTCTAAAAATAAGACCCGGAAAGTCAATTCTTAGCCCGTTTAGATAGGTAATTTTTAATTTAGCTCTAAAACTAGGGAACAATTTTTGATAAGACTTACGATGAATTTTAGATGCATTTACTAGGCTAATGTAGACTGTTTTTGACGTCGACTGAGAGCGATTTATAATTTGTAGGTATAATTTGATTATGTTTGAACGATTTTGAGAACGAATTATGACTATGTATCAGAATGTACATTTTGCATGAAGTGATTGATAAATATTTTTTTATAAACGCGTGTTTACTTGGGTACAAGTAGAAATTAATAAAGTATGTCTTATTTACGTCTTGCATTCTTAATTTAAAATGACGAGTTGTTGACGTGTGCGACAAATGTAAACAATATTACTTTACAACGCTACAATTCTACTTGGCTTCTGACCCCCTTAAATTGACAAGCAAGTATTATGTCCATCAAGATAACGCGAAGATAATTGCGCTGCGCTTCCCTTTTACGGCCATTAATAAGATCTATAAATAACATTAATTTGCTGGGAAGTGCTACAAATATAGAAAGAAGTAACATTTTATAGGCATGGAGGTGGCTACGTAGTTAAGACGTGGTTAGGACTTCTAGCAAGACTTCTAGACATCAATTGGCTGACAGGGCACTCCTGCCAATATAAAAATTTCCGTATCTAGAGGCTGACATTTTGTAGTCGCCGGCTCTACAATAATACTTGAATTAAGATAATAATAAAATAATATGAGTTGATAGAATAGAACAGCAGCAGTACCTAGCGACCACAATGTTTAGATTTTCAATGTTGCCTGGCCCTGCTTTTCTATAAAATTGTATTATTTTCTTATTATATTATTGTTAAATTCTTTTTTTAATTTTACTTTGTCGAATAGGTATTATTTTTCACCAAATCCTGCGCCCTCTGACACAGCCATCTCCCGAGCTATTAATTAGCAAAATATTGACTTAATTAGTTTATTTTGTTCGGCTATCGGGACAAGGGGTGTAAAGTCCACGCGTTGTTTACTCGGACACTTCATTACTCTTTATCGTTTTGTTGAATTCGCTGCGTCTTGGTATTGACCCCCACCTGCCGGGGATACCGAGAAGGAATCGCAGTATTTCTCGTAAACAATGACAAATATCAGAAGAGACAACATGAGGATATTTCTCAGAAAAAGATTCTTTTGGTCTTTCACGAGGACCTACCATGAGACTAGCTTAGTAAGCAAGAGTAGTGTAGGTAAGGCTCCGCTAAGACAGCTTGAAAACCTTACCGGTTAGCTTCTAAAATTTTAATAGGATTTTGTACATTATTATCAGCTAAGGTTTGCCACTCCTCAGACTTGTAATAGGACACGTAAACATACACTACTTGGTTCCTCAAAAATTGAGTCAACTTTAAAATTTTGTTTATGCTATTTTTGATTTTCTCTCATTGAGTCACTTTTACGCAAGGCAATTGGTATAACGGCGGCAGGCAGATGATGTCACTAAAGGAAACAGCCTATAGATAGATCTTCTGATGTTATATCATATCATACAGCTAGCATTAATTGCGTTGCAATCAAAATAGCAAGAACAGCTCATTCCAGAAACAGATATCTCATCTATTTCTGCGTTTGTTACCGAATCGAACATCCTATATTATCAATACAATATTAACATTATACACGAGACAAACATTTCGCAATCTGCTTCACTAATTAGCGCTACTATCAAACCGGAGACCTGGGTAATCTGCAGCATTTACAGTTACCCATTCAAGGGGTCAAGTTACAATGGTTTGGTTTCCTATGACATCAGACAGCTTATAGCAGTTCACTGCTGGGCGTAGGCTCTTCTAAGTGCATGCCAACACAAGACACGATCTCCCATTTTTACCTTCAGTCACTACCTTCTTGGTCATCGGTCAATCTGGCCGGACGGCGTCCGAACCTGCGCATGCCGAGGCGGCGTAGCATCCACTAGATAACAGATTTATTCTGCCCTCCTTCGGTTCTACTACAGATGTGATCAGCCCGAAGCCTATTCGGTTTGCTACACTTCTAGACTTTGTACGAAATTCCAGTATACAATACTGCTGTACCTATACAATACTTACTTTACTATTGTATACCCTGGACGCTCTCCAACCAGATGGACCGATGACCAAAAAAGTAGTGACTGGAAGATAAAAATCGTGTAGGACACCGAGTCGTCCAACGACTCGACCGGTCAATTTTTGTATAGGGCGTATTTTTCATATTACGACCTATGTTCTTTGGAGAAAGTTGATGGACTGGTTGGTTGTTATTTTTTTGCACATGTTGATTTCTTATATGGTAACCTGAGGTGCTGCTGACAGTACTAGCGACCAGACTGTTTACGTCAATGGCTCTGGTTGTGATAACGTAACCTCTGTTATCAGTTCTCCCGGAACGTCTGCTGGTGCTTAGGTAACTATTGGAGGTTGTCATTTGTGTTAGGTTCCGGTTGGTACCGAAAATGTTAGATTAGGGGTCTTTAAACATATTGAGTATATAGTGTGATGATATGCTCTCTCCTGCCGATTGCTTAAAATATTCCAAAGTATAAGCTTTCCTTCGTTATTCACGTTTTTCGGAGTAAGTATATCTTGTGCAACGGAAGCTGACATTTAGTATTCTTTAGTCAATAGCTTCTCCTCCGAATAGAAGTTATCTTAGACGAGTTTTATATTACTACCTGCCTACAGTCCAGCAAAAAAGAGTAAACAAAAAATGAGGGCGCCACTTTGTATGAAATTTCAAAATTAAATGGCAACATTGACTATGAATTGCAACAATTTAGTATGAAAAATCTTTAGTTCCATTTTATTTAATTTCTACTCTTTTTTGCTGCACTGTACCTATATTCACGAGTGTATGCAAGGACATACCTACAAGTCTGGCTTGTAACGAAACTTACAAAGAAAACTTATAGGTAACTTCTAATATTTCAATAATAGCTTTTCCATCAGGACAAATAGTCAGATCCAAGTGGCTGCATACATCATGAGTTCTCCGTCACAGATCACTTGTATCTCTCGTTCATTTCATTTGTCACCCCGTATATAAACAACAAACATCTACGTATCGTTTCATTTGAACGCCGGCTTTCGATCAGACAGTGTCGGTAGGAACGAAATAAACCTACCTATAGATAGATACATACTTGAACTTGTGTCGTAATTTTACACGTGTGTTTTGGATTTATTAATGAGTGTGAAGTGAAAACAAAATGCACAACAATACGAGTGCTACGCTGATGCTGCAGACCATAATGGTCTTGATGCGAAACTCCACTGATATGGGAATTCTGACAAGTGGTTAGTGTTTTTTTATTTACCTACTTCTGTTGCATGTTTTTTAATCTCATTTCTTTATCACATTTATCCTGCAGATTCTAAGTGCTACTATTGTTTTATTGTAAAGAATATTGAACGCGAAAGTGAACCTTTAAATTTTAGTTGATAATATACATGTATTACTTATCGAATATATCAGTTTTACAAACGCGAAACCTAACAAATAATCTCCAAAAGCGTGCTTATATTTTGCTATGGTTTTGTAGAAGACCCCGAGAAATGTTACGGCAACTACGGGTGCTTCTCCAAGGCCTACCCCTGGACGGAGCACCGGCCTGAAAACTACTTCCCGCAAGAACCGGACGAGATGGGAGTGCAGTAAGTATAATCTGATACATAGAAGAAAGGGACCCGAAATGCCAACATTATTGTTTGGGTCTTTTTTCATATCACATGACATTAGACCAAGATGTCAATAATGTTGCCATTTTGGGTCCCCTTCTTCTATGAAGACATAGACATAGACATTTTTTATTGGTAAACATTCATTCATTACACGTCAAATACAGTACAATCAGGTACTATTTATTTATACCAATTCTCATTTTTGTTTAAGACTTTTGCGCTTTACACACATTATTATGATTGTCGTGGGTCTTACGCGCGGGATGGTTACTCCCGCGACCACGGACGGTGGTGCAACCTGTTCGAAACGTACGAATACGAAAAATCAAAATATCCGCATGTTTGACTACTAAGTAACCACCCTGCCTGCGTAAGACCCGTTCCAATAATATTGATTCTGACTTTATTTTTTGTCTAAAGCCAGATGTTTAGTTGCTTATACGTTTTGCCTACCTGTACCTACACATACTGTAGGAACATCCTTTATTATCCAAAATCTGCTCTGCGGTTTCATGTAGATTTAATCGGATAAAAGAAGACGTTACATAATACCATGTGGTTCAAAATTATTGAAATTTGTTAGAACTAAAGAAATTGTAATTAGCTAAGGTGTCTTCTATGTATTATTATTATTAGTCTTAGACATTAGGAACAGGTAATGAAACAACCAACCTTGGATAAAACTCTGAAAGATTGTACATCGTAACTTGACACCTGAATAAAATTGCGATAAAAATAGCACCCACGTCCAACATGGCACATGTTTTATACAAATCAGACGCGATGTTGTAGGTAACTTTGATTACAGGCAATTGAACTTTTACGAAATTGTTGTTATGTGCCATTTTCTAAAAATACATCACTTAACATAATCATTTCCTATTGTCAAGCCAAGTAAATAATATACCTAAGTATCTAAGACATCTAGGTAGTTAGTTCATTCCGATGCGGAAAGAAAGTAAAGACTTTCAAGTTGTGGTAAGGTAAATATAGACAATACGTGAATTCCGGAAGATGGCGAAATACATTGAAATCGAAATCCATTCGTCATCTTACTACGCCAGGCCTCTTATCTAAACTTTTTTTAGGAAAATGACGTATGGATCAATGCATTTCGCCATTTTCCGGGAACTCGCGTATTGCCTAGATAATAGGTACGTGAATTTCTGGATTTCATGAATTTCCTTCATAGTTTATAGCTTCTATAAACATTAATTCAATTTTTGTAAGTTTGTTCTGAACATTTGTTAGTCATCCGCCCAGAGGCTTTACCTACACGCTGTAGTATAGCTACCTACATTTTCCCATTCAATTTGTCAAGTATTTTACTCAGGTAAAGTAGGTAATAGCTTTCTATTCTAGTGCTTTCTAGACTTATTCGAGAACTTAGATGAACTTATCGTAAATTCATTACAATTATCATTTCTTTCATTCAAAAGTACCGTTACTTCGGGGGCGTGGCTTCTGATAATTTTGTTTACTTCACCTAATTAGCTGCTCAAAATAACAAGTTCTATTTTTAGCTATCTTCACATTTGAACAGCCGTTACTTTCGACCTTTCGGAGAGGCGTGGCCCGTGCCTAACCTTTAGGTACACAAGGCAATTTCTAGCAACAAAACGATAAAACTGTTTCACACACATGTTTATAAATATGCAACGGCAATGCATATCTGGGTTCAGAGTCTAACGAGATCCGCTTTCATATACTTACTTACAATTTTATATGTGGTATAGATAACGCTGGGGGCTCGTCCGTGACATCAATCATCGTTGAGACTAAACAAATGTTTACGTGACTGCCGTAGATGCATTGTTATGAACTTATGACGTCGTGCACTCGGCTGCCTTTTGAGTGGCTTTGATTAGTCTGTTTTCTGTAGCGAATAGTGTTATAGAATCATACTCCTAGATTAGGGGCATCTAGATATTTTGTCTTAATTTAAGTCTAGGCCAAATGACCCAACACCTGTTTTATCCGCTCTGTTGGTCCAATACTTACCTACAAATGTTATATATTTCGTCAAATAAACAAATATTTCTTTTTAAAAATACATTGTAGGTAATGAAAATCTGATGGATGACCTTACGATGCCTCAACTACGTACTACACTAGTTGCCGTCATTGTTTTATGACTGCTTATAAGCCCAGTGACCATTACGTATATGTTTCCTGCAAACCAAATTCAGAATAATTTATCCATTCATTAGTTGCTAGCAGCTATCTTTTTCTTCGTGGGTGGCTTTGCTGATGTTTGTCTATTTTCTCACTGAGTAGGTATATTTAAATTTCGATGGTTCAATATACTTAAAACATTCGTAGTGTGTTACATGCCTCAGCTATGTACCTATATCTAAGTACTTTTTGTCGTCATAGGATAACAATTCGACGAAGGGATGAACCAGCATGGAAAATACTTATTATCTTTTTGCAGATACGTGGTATTCACTAGAAGAAACCTCCACAACCCAGTGCTACTAACCGCTGAAGATAGTGAGATGATTCGTAATTCCAACATCGATCCTCGAGGGCCTTTCTACTTCATCGCCCACGGGTTCCTTGAAGGCGGACATAAGCTTTGGGTAAGTTATCTTTGAACCTTACAGTATAAATAAGCAAGCTATAGAGTGCGCCTAAATAGTTAGGTTGGCAGTATTCAGAACACAACCTCTCTATCCATCAGTAGCAAAACGCCAGTGACAACACTATTAAACCTCTATTACTTACCATACGTTTAACTTCTGTGTCTAGGGAGCAACAGCTTACGTTTTGACAGTATGGCGCGTGGCGATATGCGCACTCTATAGCTTGCTTATATAAACTCTAAGCTTTAATTAAACTGTTTTGTTTCTGAAACACACGAAAATTGCCGCTGGATCCGTAATGTTGCTGCTACAATCCTAAAGTCGTATAATATTTGAAAATGCAGGGATACGATAGTGCATCTCTTGCTGTACGGGATTCTTTTTATATGAGAAACATACTTACTTGCCAACATACGTATCTATTCTAATTTGGTTTAAGTATAAGGTTTCTTGGAAGAGCTATCAGTGCAGTAGTAAACAACTCACTTATAATTTATGAACATTCCCCTGAATTTACTATTCCATCTACTTTGATTTGTCGAATAAATTATATTTCCGTGTTATTCACTCATTTCCTGCAGCGCGATCTCGTCGATAAACAATATTTTCTGCAAGAGAATACAAATCCTCCTACTAATATTATAAAGGCGGATGTTTGTGTGTGTGTTTGTTACGACATCACGCAAAAACGGCTGAATAGATTGACATGAAACTTTGCAGAAATATAAAAGGGCATCTGGAATAACACATAGGATACTTTTTACCACGGAAAAATGTCTCATTCCCACGGGATCACGCGTTTTCCAATATTTTTGAAATAGGTGGCGTGACTGAGCTGATTCGCGTTTTAAACGTTTTCGCCGAAAACTAACAGCGACATCTCTTGGCGAATAATGCTTTTTTCCCGCGGAATAATAGGTTGCAGCGGGTGAAACCGCTGACGGGCAGCTAGTGACTACTAAATATACTTTCTTCTGTACTCATTGGTGACTGATGCCTATTAAAATTTGCCATTTGTATCATATGTGTTCTGGCCTGGTAAAAATCGAAGCCTATTGTTACTCTTTCCGTAAGCGGGGAAACTAGCACTAAATAACATAATCAAATCGCACGAATGATGTTCTTATGTATTCTTTTCAGATAGAGAAATTGACGAATGCACTACTCAGTGTCGAAGGCAACGATGCCGCAACAGTTTTCATAGTGGATTGGCGGGGAGGATCGCAGCCGCCGTATGGGCAAGCAGTCGCGAATATCAGGCTCATCGGTCGAATGACAGCGTATCTTATACATCATGTCTATGTAAGTATGTTTGTATTTATTACAATGGAAATGATGTAGCGTCGGTTTTCATAGTGGATTGGCGGGGAAGGTCGCAGCCCCCGTATGGACAAGCAGTCGCTAATATCAGGCTCATCGCCCGAATGACAGCGTATCTTATACACCACGTCTATGTAAGTGTTTGTATTTACTTCAAGGGAAATGATGTATAGCGATTGTTTTCATAGTGGATTGGCGGGGAGGGTCCCAACCGCCGTATGGACAAGCAGTCGCGAATATCCGGCTCATCGGCCGAATGACAGCGTATCTTATACACCACGTCTATGTAAGTGTTTGTATTTACTTCAAGGGAAATGATGTAGCGAAGGTTTTCATAGTGGATTGGCGGGGAGGGTCGCAACCGCCGTATGGACAAGCAGTCGCGAATATCAGGCTCATCGGCCGAATGACAGCGTATCTTATACACCACGTCTATGTAAGTGTTTGTATTTACTTCAAGGGAAATGATGTAGCGAAGGTTTTCATAGTGGATTGGCGGGGAGGGTCGCAACCGCCGTATGGACAAGCAGTCGCGAATATCCGGCTCATCGGCCGAATGACAGCATATCTTATACATCATGTCTATGTAAGTGTGTTTGTATCTATCTACTAACTAAGGAAATGATGTAGCGATGGTTTTCATAGTGGATTGGCGGGGAGGGTCGCAACCGCCGTATGGACAAGCAGTCGCGAATATCAGGCTCATCGGCCGAATGACAGCGTATCTTATACACCACGTCTACGTAAGTGTTGATTTGACACTGACTGAAAAAAAGGGTATTTTGCCCCTTTCCGAATATTCATACCTATTTTTAGAATACTTGGAATTTGTAAACATATCTTTAAAACGGCCTTCGAATATTTGTCACGCGTGGCGAAAACGGCCGTTTGTGCTTACCCCGTTAGAGATAAAGTCGTGATGTGTATAATGCATATGTATGTTTATGAATTACTCCGTATATTTTTTCTGTCACTTTCAAAATGTCAAATGTCCCAAAAAGCCAAAGGACGCAGAATATTACCATTGAAAGTAAGGAAAGACAAAAATATGAAAAACAGAAAGTTGTATCTGATTCTGAACCATCCAAATCCTGAATAACAATAATTTCTCTTTATTTACAGGAGCAACTAGGGCTGTCGAATTTGAACAACTTCCACTTCATCGGTCACTCTCTGGGCGCACATCTGGCTGGGTACTGCGGGCACGCTTTGCAAAGGGTGAGGACAAGTGTTATTTTACGATTCATCGAATTATGATTGAGGCTCATCATCTTCCTGCCCTTATCCCATACTTGTGGTCGGCGCAACACGTTTCGTTCAACATAAAATCGTGTTGCAAAAGGATTGATATCAAAGTATTGCGCAGCAAGCTCACAATGTGGTTGATGTGTCAGGCGTGTATAAGTACTGATAGGGTCATAGAAATAAAATCACTGTTTTAATCAAATATTACTCACATTTTATTTATGGGATTCTTTCAATTGGACACAGTTTTAATTTATATTTATGATTTATTTGGATGAAGAAAAACGTATAGCGTGTGACATTTTGTAAGAGAGAGACAAAGACAAGATAGAACCGGAAACGGAATACCAGCTACTCTATGCTCAAAAATGGTGATACCACACTAGTAAAAAGAGTGAAGAATATACAAATTCAACAAGGATTTGGCTGAATTTTACGACCGGCCGCCTACCAGACGTCAACCCTCCTTGGGAATGCTTTTGTGGTGGATTGACCGCCAACATACGGTTGGCCCTGGCTGTTTGGGTCGGGTTTATCCCTCGGTCGCCTCTTACGACAAACGGGAGGAGAGGGGATGGTGCTATTCTACTCTGCCGGCACCACACGAATTATGATTGAGGCTGTTCCATGAAAAAGATCGCCTCAGAATTTCGCACAACCCATTAGCAAGATTTAAATACGATTCGATCACGACTTCGGCAGTACTTAATCCGAGTATATGTAACTCTAATTGCTTAACAGTGAGAATAAATTTGAAAGTCTATATGCCCTAAGGCCGCATTAATTAATATAGTAAGTAAGTGAGTAGGTACTAACCAAATCAAGTAGATTGCAAGTTACATAAAATTGTGATTTTAAAGCGCAAAGCCGACAAACTTCTATCGTAGTTTGACGTGACTGCTTGTTGTAAAATGTCTGTAACTTGTAATATACCATTTTTTTAATGTTCAGTACTTTTTCTAAGCAGATTACATTTATTTTTAATAACTAATGATTGCACGAGATGCTTAGTAGTGATAAGTACCTATTATGTGTTAGAACTAACTGCCAAGTCAAGCTGATGATTGAGCAGGCACACATAAAAGGACTTTTATCGTAGCTCCATCATTGACACTCGATACTACGTGGTATTTTCCATTCTACTCTTAGTCACTGTATTTTATAACAATTTTCATTATTTCCACAGAAATTCCGTCTAAAGCTGGGCAGAATAACTGGGTTGGACCCGGCGGCGCCATACTTCACGGATACCGTCACCCTCGTCCGTCTCGACCGGACTGACGCCACCTACGTTGACATCATACACAGCAACGCTCTTCCGCTGTATGAAAGAGGTAATGAAATTATAGTAGTTTTTATAACAAACAAAGAGATAAAGTAATATATTTAGGCCGAGGCCGCTATTTTGAATCGCGAGGGATGAATAAAAATTAAGTTTATTTGAGGTCCAAATTGGCAGTGAACGTCCGGTAGCGCGTTTAACGCATGTCTAGCGTGTTTTTGTATGAAGTTTTATTTTAGACACGCGTTCAACATTGAATTGTACAGCGTTATCTTCCGGATTAGTTTCTTCAAAGTACACTCATTGCAAGTGATAGAAATCCTTACAACTAAGTGGTAATATGAAACTTTCTTCTGTTTCTACTGTCGTCCTCTTTTAACTGATTCCTTTTGGGTTACAAATCACCGTTTATTTTACCTATAGCATTACTAGAACGTAGGTTAGATGAGAAAGAGAAATTACTAGAAAAGTGTCACCCGTCTATCTTATCATCTAAACACGAAAGATACTTCATTTACAGCTTATTAATGCATCCTATACTTACTCCTTCCAGGTTTCGGTATAAGCGAGCCGATCGGCCACGTGGACTTCTATCCCAACGGTGGACAAATCCAGCCCGGCTGCGCGAAGGACACCACGCCAATGCAAACGAATATGTACCACTCTATACAGAAGATGATTGGCTGTAACCATGAAAGGAGTTATGAGTTCTTCACAGAGAGTATCGCGCCTACGTGTCCTTTCTTTGGAGTCCGCTGCGAGTCTTATGCGGTAAGTTTATTCTAGATTATAGTTGTCCAACTCTATATAAATCCAGACCGGCTGCGCGAAGGAGACTACGCCTATGCAAACAAACATGTATCACTCTATACAGAAAATGATCGGCTGCAACCATGAAAGGAGTTATGAGTTCTTCACTGAGAGCATAGCGCCGACTTGTCCTTTCTTTGGCGTCCGCTGCGAGTCTTATGCGGTAAGTATTCCACTGTCGAAGGTTTGATTTACATGTACCACTATTATGTAGAGGATGATAGGATGTAATCGTAAGAGAAGCTATTAGTTTTTTACTTAGAGTATTGTGCCTGTGTCTCCTTTCTTTGGAGTAGGGTGCATCTTACACTGTAAGTGTATCTTTGTTCGTTTCACAACTGCTGTATACAGCTATGTGGCTTTCTATCTCAAAGTGAAGATTTTTTAAATAGTTTCAGTAATTTATAGTCATTAATAAAAAAGATTGTGTTATTCCCAATAATTTTATCTTCAATTCTGATTCTTTATTTCCAGGCATTCCTAAGCGGCAACTGCACAACCTGCGATGACAAGTACCACTTCTGTCTGCCGATGGGCTACCACTCGTACCGGCATTACAAGGGACTGCACAGATTGGGACTGGTAGACACAAACTCCAACTTAGCATTATACTCGCTCACTGGGCCGAGTAAACCTTATTGCAGTGAGTATTAGGTTGATATTTCTAAGTGGCAACTGCATAAAAACCCATACAAACCAAACATTTCGACGGGGCACCACGTCGCTTCATGCTCAGTCTTTAAGGACACCTTAACTGTGCAGGCTATGATTTACTCTTCGACGAGAACAGTAGATGGACTTTAATAAGAGCTATCCGTAACTCGACCTAAATAACTCATCAAATCCAGAAGTTCCAGATCTTTTCCTCAAAAACTCTTCTATAATCATGACACTTATTTCCAGGAGTCCACTACAATGTGCAGCTGAAGGTATCCAACGCGACGGACGCGGGCCGCATCGCCATCATTCTGGTGGACAAGCACAATAACAGAACTAGCGAAGTGTACTTGGATGAAGAACAGTAAGTATTGCTGTATTTTTCCTCTCTTCTCACATTGATTTGTTGGATAATATTGGGTCGATGAACAACCTGATGAACCCTGTTCTCAGAGTTCTTAAACCGCCTACTGCTACAAGTAGGCCTCAGACATGGTACTTTTCTATCAGAGCCCTATCACACAAAGCGTTTGCGCAGCGAATTCCCGGACACGCGGTGGAAGCGCAGCGAATTCATCGCAGACGTGGATACCGCCAGTATTTGTACCAAAACATTACGAATCCGCCTCGCTCCCACGACGAATTTACTGCGCATCCACCAGGCGTACTCTTCGGTCCGCATTCGCTCACTTGTGTGATAAGTATCTCCATAGTCAGCAATCTTTGGTCCACTCGTGTCCGATTCTGTAACAATAGAAAAGCTACTATCAATCATCATACCAGATATCTCATACATACGTCTCTCTCCGAAGCGTAAGATATAAACTAAACTTATGTGTGTATTAACACTGGAAACTGTGTTGAAACGTCTGGACACAGGTAAATTATTGATATTTTCTGAAATATTATAGCGATAGACCCGGTTCAACACTTAAGATGTGTGGAGTACTGTAGAGGCTAGAAAACACTAGGTCTTGAATATACCTAGACCTCAACTAACAAATCGATAATGTAATTAATGAGCTTATATAAGTTACTACACGGACAAGCGATAATAGCATTTTCCGTAACTATCATTGCGATGATTGACCCGGAACTTCTCAGCATTTATTTACAAATAATGTATACTTTTTGCCTCATTGACGTCATAACTCGTACATTTACAATCTGCATAGATTACAGATCGTCTCCCGTGTTTGTTTTCATAAACTTTATCAAAAACATGTGATTAAGATATAGATTTCGTAACATGTTATTAAAATATGGGTCAAATAATAATTATATACGCACGTAATATGTTAATGCTATTGATTGTAAAGTTGAAAGATTGATTATCAGTTTTTTTATGATAGTAGGTACATTTAATATATACTTCTGAAATAATTTGGATATTTCTAGTCAAAGCAACATTATCCGGAGTTCTTACTGAAGAATAGATACTGGAGACCTTGCAGTTTCGCCTTTGCCACCCATTTTCCCGTAGCGCCTAAGAATACTGCCACCCCTATTCCACTCAGAGTGTTTCGTAAAAGGCGATGTAGATTTTTTGACTTCGGCTGAATATCTGTCGACTACGTGATACCACCTACAATAGCATTCCCAAAGAGGGTTGACATCAGGTAATAAAATTAGCCAAATCCGTTTGCGTGGAATTCTAACAAATCATATTGTGGACTTTGGGATAAGGGCAAAGAAAAGAAAAGCATGATTAGACTCGTAAAAGACAGCTTTTATAACCATTGTCTTATTTTTTTTTCCAGAAAATTCTACTCTCCCGGCGAGATAGAACAGAAAATGCTCGCGTTTAAAGACACCGGCCTCCCGCCGCAGTCGGTCATAGCCGAGTGGAAGTACGAGACACACCTGTTCAACCCTGCGACTTGGCGGCTGATCAAGTCCTCGCATATCTACATCGAGTATCTCAAGCTAACTTCATTGGAGTATCATACAGAGTAAGTATACGTTTTCATACTTTTCCACCTCTACAGCTAGTAAAGACCAGTTTTGCCGCATAAAATCAATGTGGAAAAGACACTTTTGCTCACTCGATGAGGCAAAGTGATTTGTATTTCAAACATCTCAATATAGACGAAATTTTTGAAATCATCTGCCTTTTCGCGTTTTGTTTCCCTACTTTTTTACTAGACATTAGCACAAATAATTATACAAGTGCCATAAACACAAAAAAAGGTGAACAAGCCCTTTTGCATTTTCTCCCTATATTGACTACACAAGGCTTCGATATACATATTGCGACATGAAAAATACCAATCTTTTGCCAAACTATTTGTAAACTTTAGGCGTGGTAGGCATGACGGCAAACCAGCTATTTAAACATTCAGCAGTAAGTACCTACTTGCTGCAGGCTTCTTTTGTGTAAAAGACATTGCCTAATTTTGTTTTCATTTAATTTCAGAATCACTTTCTGCACCAAAAACAAAACACCTTTGCTGTCGGATAGCCCAGCGATATTGAAGACGAGATACTGCAAATTCAAATGAACCCATAGGCACAAGGCACAATAGCTATTCTTGAAATCAATACAAGTGATGCTTGAAATTCAATACCAGTTTGAGATTGATGAACACAATTGTAAATACGACTTCTATACACGGTGTTATGAAAAGTAGTAACTTCCTTGAAACCACGAGTTCTGTAGGTACCTACAACTAAGTGTCTTGAACGTGTTAAAAAAATTAAAAAATGAGACATAGTTTACAAAAACATTTTATTAAAATTGTTCAGCCCTCCCTAGTTCTGAACGCGACATAGCGCATTCTTACAGTCAGCTAGAATTGCAGTTGCAACGTTTGCGGCGAAGGAACGGTACAAAATTGTCCGAGCAGTAATTGACTGTACAGTATAATGTGTTGTAGGGAACAGTTTCTTAAAATATTATTGAAAAATATTTTAATCTTATAATATTTTTCATAAGTTGTTTTATTATTCCTATTGCACTACTTTTCCTATCACCCTGTATAGAAGTGTAGGTATAAATACAATGCAATATCGTCGATATTGCATTGCACAATAATAATAAAAAAGTATTATTAGAAGTATTTTTAAATATTAATTTTCAATTTATAACTTTGTAGAAAAGTTAAGCATCAATGTAAAGTATACTTAATTAAGTTAATTTTATTGTAATGTTCATTAATTTGTATTGTTATATTTATTAAGTTATAAATACAAATGTACAAAATGTTAAACAGAAAGTTGATGAATAAATTATCTGAAAATTATAATGGACAGTTTTTCGTTAAAATAAGAAGCGAGTGTTACAGATACATCTGATAGAATCTTGACTTGACCAAAGAATGGTTTTCAGACGACAGAAAATACATTAAACATAACTAAAATCCTAAAATCAAACAATTCGTGGTGGATTTATGAGTACCTACCTATGTATTTTGAAACCAATAATAGGAACCATGGATGGAATCTCACGAGTCACGAAAGAGCTAGTTCCGAAAAGAATCATAACAAGAAATTACAAAAAATCTGGCCACATTCGCTAGAAAATATGCTTGAAAGCCATTTAACCTCGTAAGGCCCGCGTATTTTTACGACAAGTAGTAATAGCGGCCCAATGTCCTAATTTTAGGCAACAGCGTTCAGGCCCAGATATTCCATGTGCAAAAATAATGTGTTAATGACCTTATACCGGCTCCAAATTTTTGTGTGTTGCTTATTATCACTAAGAGCATCTGACAGGGTTCATAAAACCTAAATAACTTATGTCCTATTTTTAGGACGTTGGGTTGCAATGACAACAGAAAATCAAAATATTTTTCCTTATGAAAGATGGTTCCGTGCTTCGGAAGGCACGTTAAGCCTTTGGATTCATATACTGTTTATACTACCTTACTTAGGCATTGTTGTATAACCTCGTCAGAGGCTTACGAGTTAAATAGTAGGCTGATTGAGAGCTTTGACTCCGGGGTTAATCGGGTCGTTCGTAGACTCGGTAACCCACTCAATATGATGATGAAGATGTGTTTTGTGAAGCCTGAGATCAGGTTCATAGACAGTGTTATAAATATTCCAATTTCCGCCACTATCTTAGAATTAAGCTTCATCTAAGTTCAGCTGTTTTACTATGTGTTGACCTTGAAAAGCTTAGAAAATTCATTTTTTTAAGACCCAGTGGCCTTATTTTAGGACATAGAAATTTGGGACTGAATATTTAATTGACTATGGCATATTTCTAACTAAATTTAGTCTAAAATCCAATATTTATTAATTTATCTTCAAGTTGCTTTCTGTTTTTATCCAAAAAATAAACAAATTTTCTAGAAATAAACAGATTTTCTGAACTAATTTTTTTTAATCAGCCATCTTGCTCGGCTTCCCGGTCAAAATCACAGCTGTTTTTCCTTTAATATGTCAAAGTATGTATTTTTTTTAAAGATGGGTTCACGTACAACCCTATTTAAACCTAGTTTCGAGCTGGCGCCAAAATTCAAAGCAATAATCTGACTTCAAAATTTATGTCCTAATATTAGGCCGCTGGGCCGATATTTGATGTTTTTTAAATCCAGTTTGGGCCTGAAGGACTACTGAACGTATGTCCTAAAATTAGGCCGTTGGGCCTTACGAGGTTAAAGATTAAGGTGGATCGTTTTCCATACAAAATTTAAATGGAGTTACATCTTTAAATGAGACAAAATTATGATTAAAAAACTTGATGGGAAGTCCCGTGCTTTTATAACATTTTCGCAAAATAAAACAAATAATTTTTTAACCATCAGATTTCTCTGTAAAAACCGTGTCGCCACTTAATGAACATAGATGGAGCTACTGCTGCAATAAACACGTTTAATTTTTTTGTGGAGAAAATACTTGATATTTTTTTACGTTAAGCAGTTTTGCGACATATTTAGGTGTGCCTTCCTCATCTCACATAAAGATTTTTTGATAAAATTGTTGTTTAGCTCATGTGTAACTCGGTTGAAGTTCAGATTTTAGTTTGTATGACGTAACGATCCCCCTTAAGAATAAAAAAATATTACTCGAAATTTGACATGATTATAATGGCTTTTAACATTTTTCCGCACCTCTTCAGCCAGCATTTTAAAAATCGGAAGTTGTTTTCTTATCACTCTCGGCGAAAGGAGAGAGCGAGAGATATATTTGATTGTCGTCGGTTGGCATAAAAATCGCGCCCGTGCCCGTGCGCGCGTTGTCTTCGTTGTCAAGACGCGAAGTGTAAAAGGGTAAAAAAATAAAAAAACGGAAGGTGTAAACAAGTAATTAAATTTCTGAACGAAAATATTGTGACAGATGACAATGACGTTTGTTGACAAATGTAGGTTATGTTGCTGGATTTGGTGTTATGTGAATTCATAATTATTCAATTCAATACGTAATAATATTGGTTATATCACTCCCACTGAATCCTAAGTGGGTCAACGCAAACAGGACTCGGTCACTATCTCACAATGGGTGATGCAAGGAAGAAGAAAAAGTTCTACTTTCGCAAATCGCGTAACAAGTACTTCTTGGAGGCCGGCTTCAAAGGGTTTTTCTGCACATGCAACTTCAGGGAGAAGGATTGCGTGAAAGAGGTATACAATCTGTTGAACGAGTATGCGGAGAGGCTGTACCCCGGGCTGGAGAACACGCAGCCGGCCGCGCCCGGCGGAGACAACTCCGACTCCGGCACCGAGGACGAGACTGACATCGGGGACCTGCTCAAGCGCGAGCTCGACTCCATGAAGAAGGACAAGCAGAAATCCCTCAAGCACAAACGATTCCAAGTGGTAGAGACTGGCGCATCCAACTGTATCTTCATAAAAACCAACTTGCCCAGTCCAGAAGAGATTACGGCAGCCATCATAAAGGACCTCTACAACACGCGGATACAGAAGACGCGGCATGTCATGCGCCTGCTCCCTATACTGGCTACCTGCAAGGCCAACTTGCCTGACATCATGGAGTCAGCGGGAAAGCTATTCGATAGCTACTTCATAAAAGAACCTTCAACCTTTTCCATAATCTTTAACAAGCGGTTCAACAGCAGTGTCTCCAGGGATCTAATCATCAAGGAGCTCGCTGAAATGGTTGTCTTGAAAAATAAAGAAAACAAGGCTGACTTGAAAAACCCAGGTCTGTGCGTGATAGTTGAAGTTATCAAAGGAATTTGTTTGCTCAGCATTGTGGACAATTATTTCACATACAAGAAATACAATTTACATGAGATATGTAAAGAAGAGTCGAATGATACTGAAGGGACCCAAGCAAAGAAATTTAAGAGTGATGTTGATGTGGTACAGGAAGAATGTGAAAACAAAACTGAATAAATGTGTATTTTATATTCTTATTCCATGTAATTTTAACTATAAGGATAGTTCAACTTCTAGTGAGCCTGTGGCCCCAATACCAACGTTTTAACCAAAATTTACCTATTGTCTATTAAAACAACTTTTCCATTTTTAATTATACATGTGATTGAAACCATATCTGCTTGTTATTGGATTACTTATGTAATTTGCAACACCTAAAGTAAAAACATTCTTTGTTTGCAGCGAATTGGACACAGAGAGGTGTTGTTATCCGTTGTTACTTGTTGGTTACACAATGGATCAATAAAATGGTTATATAAGTTGTAGACAGTCAGTACTCAGCATAACAAGTTGTGTAACCAGGTACTTACTATTACATAACAGGTTGAACCACCAGACTAACCACAACCTACTTATGGGCAGGGGCAGGGTTCACCTTGGTAAATGTTTCTGGAATTTTATCAGAATAAAACCTTTTTTGGTAAAGGAACAAACATGAAGCTGTAGTAGTGCGGCTCTTGTCCAGTAGATGGCGCTAGCATACCGTAAAGCTGGAGGACTGCTATGACACTGATTTTCGCTGCTTTTGCTTCTTTATTAATTTATATTTGTTCGGTCAGTTTGTTTTAAATATTTTTGGTAATGTTCAGTTGATTTCTAATCACCCCACCACCTCTTTACAAATAAATTCAATAACTCGCTCTGCCTAGGCGTACCTACCTACCTACCCAATATACCCAAAGACATCTTAAAACTTTTTTTATGTACCTATCTACACATAGTAGGTACCTATCTAGTTCTCGTGATTGGAAAAAAAAGATTGGTCTTACACTAATTCTCGGCACTAATTACAAAGTCTGAGAGTATACCTAGGTAGTTAATGACAAAATCCAATCTGTAGTCCCTTCGTAAAACACTTGATCGTCTTTGTCTCGGCTGTACCAATTAAAAGTTTGTAAGGACCCCTATTGGAATTAGGCCAAAACACATCCAGATCACAATAAATCATTGGCCTGATAGGAATTCGTTCGTAGAATAATTCCCGCTTTTTGCGATAGATAAATGAGAATGGACAGTCTTATCTGGTAAAAACAATGGGGTGATGATAGAGTAGGTACCACCATGTAGAGAAATGTAAGAACCTAGATGTGTTTTCAAGTGCCCTACCAACAAGGCCAATATTATTATTTATCAGGTCCACTAATGGTTGAATAACACTTGCGTAGGTACGTAGGTACACCTAGCCAATACTTACTTTGTGGTAGGTACCTATAGTTTAATCGCACAACTTACAGCGAAGCAAAAGGGTCGTTTCAGCCAGTACTAACAAAATTTGTTCGAGAGTTCTTTGGAAAAAAAATCTCAGCCTCTAATGTAACTTCACCGTAAACACATCATCGATACCGCGTTTTAATGGGAAACTGATAGTTTTGAGTCAGCGCTTTATCGATTATCAATTGCACGTGTCGCATACCAAGACTCTATCTAGAAGGAGTAGATAGAGTCTTGTCTACAAGGAGTAGATAGAGTCTTGTCTACAAGCAGTAGATAGAGTCTTGTCTACAAGGAGCAGATAGAGTCTTGGTAGGTAGGTACATGCGATACGTGCAATTGATGGCTCTAGTATTAAATCTAAACTGATGACTCTATTCTATACCCTCCCAAATACTGGTTACTCTATGCATAGCATAGCATCGTGCAACATCTATATTTCTATATCTTCGTGTGGGAATCGTCCAACGACCAGAGGAACCCTGGCAGGCAACACTTCTATAATAAATAATATTATACTTATACAACCAAGTAGGTAGGCAAACGTAACGAAATGTAGGTCAATGACTTTAGCTGTTAATTCAATCCCCTCGAAAACCTCATAAATCTTCCAGCGCAACTCAACTAGGAGGGCTCCGTGTTTAATTCGAATCATGCAGCAGTGGACATCTAATGACGTCCCTTGGCGGTCGTTAGGATAACTGCTCGTTTTATTTTTTCCCTTGAGCAACTTACTCAGCGAGTTTCCTCATTCGTCGTCGTTTTTACAGGCCGAATGAAAAATTCGCCAACATTCAAACGCGAACGAATGACCGGTTTGTTTACCGAACTCTGATTTAGGGTGCGTTTATATTGGCCCCATCCGACTCTACGCATACAATGTTTTTAATTGTTTCATGCGCCTGAATTTACGAGCCATTGATTGTCCCCGACGGGATTGGTACCTACCTCAATTGTTTTTTACTGTGTGTCGTTGATTTTACCAATTTTGTTGTTTTTATTTTTACTTTATTTTTATTAGGCACACCTTCTGCTTGATATTTGTTTATAAGTATAACAGGTAGGAATTTATCAAACATAGCATTACAGTAGGTACACTTTACGCAGAAAATGTGTACGTACCTAGCAATTACATTTTATTATTGTAAGCTACAAAGTACCTAAGCTTGTAGTAGGTACCTAACTTAGCAGTGCCCATGCAGGGTTTCGTGTGTGTTAGTGTTACATTAATAGTAACATCTGTATTTTTACCACATGGAAAGCTAATAAATTTATGATTATGTATGATTATGATTAAGTAGGTCCTTCGAACCGATATATCTAAATAAGTATTAAAGTAGGTACTACCTATACATTACCTGCCTGCATGCATACATAAAGTAAATACGGCTATATTTATTATCACTCCGTGTTCAACATAGGTAAAGTATTATCGAAAGCTCATAAGTTCAGTGAAGCATGCAATATGGCAGTGCACTCATAAAATTGAGAATTTAGTGTCGAAGCCGGCTGAAAATATAGGTGCCTGTACCAGGCCTGAAACCAAGTGATAAAAATGCAGTCTGTATAGGATATTGGTCTCCTTCTCATATATCGGAAAGGGGGAAGGGATCACCACAGCAGATTTCAAAGTAGTTCCAAATATTTCTAAAGCGAGTTCTATTCGTTACACTTAAAAACTTTCCCCAACCGATACCTACATTTTTTTGTATAATTTAAGTAAGTATAGGTAGGTATTTCTTGGGAAAAGTTCTTCGGTTTCAAGAGTAGAGCTAACACTATAAAATATTCGCACTGAAATTAAAATGACCTTATTTATAGGTACGTACACATAAGTACAAACTCGTAGTCTAATTAGTTCACCTAGAAGAAGGCCGTCCCAGGTTTCGCATTTCGAATTCCGTCCGAATAGAAGATCTAGATAAAATTAATACCTACCATTATTATCTGCAATACCCTTGTAGTTCTCATGGCACTCAAATAAGTGAGTAGATATAAGTAGATTTCATAGTTCTACGAACTCTGTACATCTGGGCATATTAGTTCGATGCGATAGTAATACGAACATGACATCGTATTGTGTGTAACCTGGCTGTCTCTGCGAATAGCCTCCGGCGTACAGGGTGCGTCAGATAATAAGCACATTATCGGTGACATAATCAGGTGTTACTTGGGTACCTTAGTAGGTATCTACACAAAATACGTGACATTATTGTACTTATCTACTCCTAGACTAGTTACACAACAGTCAAGGATATATTAAAATTAATACCTACCATTATTCTCTTCCATACCATTGTAGTTCTCATGGAACTCAAATAAGTAGATAGATTTCATAATTCTACGAACTCCATACATCTCGGGCTTATTAGTTCGTTGCGATAGTAATACGAACATTACATCGTATTGTGTGTAACCTAGCTGTCTCTGCGAATAGCCTCCGGCGTACAGGGTGCGTCAGATAATAAGCACATTATCGGTGACATAATCAGGTGTTCCTCCTCGCGTCGTATTCCTCAATGCTGAGGGTATTACTAGCACAAAATAGAGAGTTTACAGAAGGTTCACTGTTCAGGTTTTTCGCGATTGCCACTTTTTACATAGCCAGGGTTGCTAGTGTCAAAAATCTCAAAGTACTTATAAGAATATCAAAACGGCAAAATCTGAAACAAGAACGTCATATGATTCTGAATTTTTAATTAAAGAAATATGACGTTCGTGGCAAACATCTTTTAGGTTCCATGACTACCCTCTTAGTTATTTCTTGGTAAAGTCAGTAAGCGTCAAAATCGACGCTAGTACTAAGTGAGTCATCTGTATAGGCAACCCTGCGCGCCGTTTCCTTTATTTGTGTTACTAGGGTACCTTAGTAGGTAAATAGGTATCTGCTTAAAATAGGTCACATTATTGTACTTATCAATCAACTCACTAGACTAACTTCACAACAGTCAGGGATAGATGGTGGTGATTGTTTTTGGAGATTCTTGGGTGGGTTATGTGTGAAACAGTGCCGTCAGTCCGATGTTGTTAATAACGGATGAAAAAAAAGGTTCAATATCTACAGGGGGTATCCCGAAAGTTTGTGAATTGACAGCGCCTTGTATCTGAAAGGACACTTCCTTAGCCTATTCTCAGAGATTCCGAAGGGTTCCAACCACTTTCAAAGAAACAGGAAATCTGCAACTGTCATTTTGGTCGCCAAGTGACTTTATTTTAACACCGGTAATTAGACTACGGTTGGATGAACAATCGCTAAGAATTTTACAAGAAAATGTGCCACCAAAAATTACCAGGATTGAGCAAGGACTAAATTATCTGCTACTATATTAATTCAACTGTTCGTAGAGTGAATTCGCTTGTTTTACCACTAACCATGAAAATCGATAGGGTGATGTCGTGTCCAGCATGCGACAAATTACCAACGACTTTTCGATTATGCTGTTACCAAGAGATATGTGGTCGTGTGTGGTAATCTATGAAAAAGAAATAGATTAACTTTTGACCACACATAAAGTGACGAAAAATTTATAACTTTTCTATCAGACGGACACCACACTTGCCATAACTCAGCGCTGCGCTTATTTAAAACCCATCCTTACTTAATTGATTATGTCAAATCAATACAAAAAATACAAAACAATAAATATAATCCACAATTGGGACAAAGTTGCGGGTGTCAAATATGTACCTACATCAAACATAATCGTGTATCTTTTAAAATTAAAAATGACTCGGCTGTCATGTGCCGACAGGCGGACGCCTAAATGGTTAACACTGATTTAACAACTGTCATATCATTTCATAACGCTCGAGGAGATATAAAAAATAGGTATGTTTGATACAAAAAATAAGATGTTATAAAATTTCTTGGATGTTGAGGAACAAATTAAAGTAAAAAGGGCAGTTTTATATCGTACTTGCGGTCCATTAGTTGTTTCACCCGCTGCAACTCATTTTCCTGCGGTAAAAAGGCATTTTCCTGGCATGTGTTATACATATAAACCTTTATCTTGAATTGCTCTATTTATTACAAAATACCGCATTAAAATCTGTTTAGGAGAAGTTAGCGAATTCCACTACAGACAGACAGAGAAACGACTTCATACTATGTATTGATAATATAAAAAACAAACTGTCTTCTGTTTCACATAATCTAACAGTTAATTGACACCAAGCGTTGGTGTTCCGCTATGCAGTTTATATTTACGCTGAAAAATTGCATCACACGACACACTGAATGGAACAAATTGAGTGACATGTTTATCCTGGAATATTAATTCATTGGGTAAATAAAAAATGTTTTCCGCTTGGGAATATCGGATAATAAAATTACGAGGTAATAAACATGGTCGATTATTTTATTTAGGATCCTTTTGGGTTCTTTCTACTAAATAAATGTTCTTTCTTCGTTGGATTTATAGTATTAAAATTAAGAAATCAGAAATAGACATCAGTCGAAATAATTGGAGGCATACAATCATCATATCACATTATTTTTATTTGGCTACCCTCTCCAATTATTAATTTAAAATAGGTACTTACAAATAAACACAACTCAATAAAACCACTCTCTATAATATAATTCTACTCTACCAAACCACTTACTTTCAAAAGGGGAATTATAAAACGAGCGAACAAAAAAAAACTTTGCGACTGATGATGACATACTGTTTTAATAACTTGAGCGGTATGAGTTTGAGTAAGCGAAAAATTAACTAAACTGACGACGAATATTGATTTATAATAAAATCCAGAACGAGCTTACAAAAAGTAGATTTTGATAAATCAATTTCAGATATTAGAATTTTATCCGAGCGACTTCATTACTAAGTGAGCGACTGGAAATACAGAGAGGGCAACTTCAATATTAAGATAGATTCGATTTTTCAAAAAGTCATAATTCAAAAATGTCATAATGCCAGAATGGCATAATGCCAGGATGTCATAATGCCAGGATGTCAGAATGCCAGAATGTCATAATGCCAGAATGTCATAATTCAAAAATGTCATAATGCCCGAATGTCATAAAGCGAGAAGTTCATAATGTGAAAATGTCATAATGCCAGAATGTCATAATGCCAGGATGTCATAATGCCAGAATGTCATAATGCCAGAATGTCATAATTCAAAAATGTCATAATGCCAGAATGTCAATGCGAAAATGTCATAATGCGAGAATGTCATAATTTAAAAATGTCATAAAGTGCAAATGTCATACTACGCAAATGTCATAATTTTCGAATGTCAAAATACGCAAATGTCAAAATGCGCAAATGTCATTATGTTAGAATGTCATTATACGCAAATGTCATAATGCGCAAATGTCATAATATGCAAATGTCATAATACGCAAATGTCATAATTTTCGAATGTCATAATTCGCAAATGTCATAATTTTCTAATGTCATAATTCGCAAATGTTATACTACGCAAATGTCATAATTTTCGAATGTCAAAATACGCAAATATCATAATGCGCAAATGACATAAAACGCAAATGTCATATTTCGCAAATGTCAAAATAAGCTAATGTCATCTTACGCAAATGTCATACTGCGCAAATGTCATAATGCGCAAATGACATAAAACGCAAATGTCATATTTCGCAAATGTCAAAATACGCCAATGTCTTTGTCAAGGTTTTTGTATTCGAAACACTTCATTTAAGATAAAATGCCGCTCAGTATAAAAAATACATTTGCCAAATATTTAAAAAAATGCAGGACGTAACGTTGACCCGCAAACAAATATTAGGTCGCTCAAATATTATGAAGTTGCTCATTATGTATTTTAAGTAACTCAAATTAATGTTTGTAAGTTGCTGTTTTGTTGATTTCTCGTCACTCGCAGTCAGTCGCTCACTTAGTAATTCTATAACCCAAATTAATTAATTTTGACACTTAGAACTGTAATTTACAGTCACTCGTTTTATTGCTACCCCTTTCAAAATTGAACACTTAAGTAGTCAGAAATGTTTGAACTTGCGGGTAAATCTAAAGTGAACTCGTGCGGAAGAAATCGAAAAGTGCACAAACAAACGGTCGCGAAACTCCTACAAAGTTCCTAAAACGTTTTCCATCTGAGAATAAACTAAAGAGTTCTGCATTAAGGGGTGGGGCACACTGGGAGCGTGTGCGTGGTACGTGCGGCGTGTGAATGTTTGCGTATTATTTACGTATACTGTATGAAACAGCAGGGTAGGTGGGACTGGACACATTGAACAAGAGATGCCGCAAAGAACAGAAGAAAGTTTGAGCTTATAAAAGGTAAGGTATAAAAACTTACTAGCTTTCTGTCCCGCGGTTTCACCCGCGCCTTAGTGAGTTTTCTAGCTAGTGAGTAATTCTCTAAGGTGCGTGCGTTGCCAAATTAGTCAACAAACTAAATAAATGAGCAAAATTTAAATAAAAATCCTTGTCCAAGTGTGTAAAATTAATAAGTGAATTTGTAATAGTGCTTGTTTTTTATCATGACTTAGACTTAATAAAAGCGGCCAAGAGCGTGTCAGACACGCTCACAAATAGGGTTTCGTAGTCAACGTTTAAATATCAGGTCTTTCAGCGTTACAAATTTAATTTTGTTGCTGGTTTGTTTGCAGCTGTATGGTTACCAACCGCAAATTGAAGAACTTTAACATTTCCTTATCTTAAGTGGTAGAGTATTCGTTATAGTTTTCATGGTAATTTCATATTAAAAACTATTTTCCATATTTTTTTCAATTTTTTAGCACACTTACTTTAGAAGTTACAACTGGAACAAATTATGGCTCAAAAACGCCTCTTTCAAAAGCAAATATCTCGAGACTGAAACATTTTGAAGACTTTGTTTCAAAGAAACCTCCCCTTAGTTTTAAAAGACCTATTCAACTATACCCTACTCAATGTTACTGGTAGAAAAAAATTTTTTGCCCCCCTTTCAAATGTATGGGAAGGGGGTCCAAAAAACAATTAAAATATTTTTTCTCATCATTTCTAAATTTGGGTCAACACAATCTATCTTCACACCAAATTTGATGTCGATAGCTTCAAAACTGACGAAGTTATGAGGGCGCGGCATACAGACAGACAGACAGACAGACAGACAAACTTACCGAAATGATAAGGGTTTCAAGTAGAGTACGAAACCCTAAAATCGGGTTTAATAAAGTATTTTAAAAGCATCAAATCTGAATTCATTATTCAAATATTGTGGTCGATCGAACATCTTAAGCTTGTATGTAGGTATTTTTTGTAAGCTGTACGATGTATTATCCCACTTGTACGACAATCTTGGCTCAGCTACTTTATAAAGGATGTCGCTGCCATCCACTACCCAGGTAAATCATTTTTGTCTTGCATGTCATTTTGTGAACAGAATGTAGTATCCCACTGATACGACCATCTTGGTTCAGCTACTCGATAGAAGATGTCGATGTTATCCAAAATAATGGAGGAGTATTTTTGTCTCGCGTGTAATTTTTGTTAGCAGTAGGTATATATTATCACATAGATACGACAATCTTGGTACAGCTACCTGATGGGGGATGTCGCTGTTTTCCAATATCTTGGTCAAATATTTTTGACATACATGTCATTTTTGTAGGCGGTAAATATTATCCTACACAAAAGCGATATATAGGTGAACTAAGTATTTACGCAAATAATGTATTGTCACATAGATAAGACAATTATTTTGGAACAGCTACCCGAACAGTCTTCCCAAAATGACTTTTGCGTGTCTTTTTTCTTTGAGGAGCAAGCCCCCCTCTAACCCCCGAGTTGGTGCTTGCAGCTGGTCTCCTCTCCCAAACAAACTTTTGCTTATCTTTTTTTCTTTGAGGGGGGGCAAGCCCCCCTCAACCCCCCGTGCTGGCGCTTGCGGCTGGTCTCGTCTCCCATATAAACGTTTGCTTATCTATTTTCTATGAGGGGAGCAAGCACCCCTCTACCCCCCAAGTTGGTCTTGCAGCTGGTCTCCTTTCCCAAACAAACTTTGGCTTTTTTTTCTTTGAGGGGGGCAAGCCCCCCTCAACCCCCGTGCTGGCCCTTGCAGCTGGTCTCGTGTCCTATACAAACGTTTGCTTGTCTTTTTCTTTGTGGGGCAAGCCCCCCTCAACCCCCCGTGCTGGCGCTTGCGGCTGGTCTCGTCTCCCAAACAAAGCGGCTGGTCTCGTCTCCCATACAAACGTTTGCTTATCTATTTTCTATGAGGGGAGCAAGCACCCCTCTACCCCCCAAGTTGGTCTTGCAGCTGGTCTCCTTTCCCAAACAAACTTTGGCTTTTCTTTTTTCTTTGAGGGGGGCAAGCCCCCCTCAACCCCCGTGCTGGCGCTTGCAGCTGGTCTCGTGTCCTATACAAACGTTTGCTTGTCTTTTTTCTTTGAGGGGGCAAGCCCCCCTCAACCCCCCGTGCTGGCGCTTGCGGCTGGTCTCGTCTCCCAAACAAACTTTGGCTTTTCTTTTTTCTTTGAGGGGGGCAAGCCCCCCTCAACCCCCCGTGCTGGCGCCAACCCCCCGTGCTGGCGCTTGCAGCTGGTCTCGAGTCCTATACAAACGTTTGCTTGTCTTTTTTCTTTGAGGGGGGCAAGCCCCCCTCAACCCCCCGTGCTGACGCTTGCGGCTGGTCTCGTCTCCCAAACAAACGTTTGCTTATCTTTTTTCTATGAGGGGGGCAAGCCCCCCTCAACCCCCCGTGCTGGCGCTTGCAGCTGGTTTCGACTCCCATACAAACGTTTGCTTATCTATTTTCTATGAGGAGGGCAAGCACCCCTCAACCCCCCGATTTGTTACTTGCAGCTGGTCTCCTCTCCCAAACAAACTTTTGCTTATCTTTTTTTTTGAGGCAAGCCCCCTTTACCCCCGTGTTGGTGCTCACAGCTGTTCTCGTTTCCCAAAAAAGACTTTTAGGCTAAATAGGCTTTTGCTTATCTTTTTCTGCGAGGAATCCAATAGCTTGGCAAATAATTTTTACTGGCAAGTCATTTTATATGTAGTATGTATGTATTTCGGGGTCTAATAATCTTGGTAAAACAATTTTACAGCCCCGCTATTTTTGGACGTAGTATATGTATATGTAAGATCCAATACATTGTTAAAAAAAATCACAGCACTGTCATTTTTCAACGTCGTATGTATGTATTTGTGGGATCCAATACCTTGATAAAACATTTTTAATGGCATGTCATATTTGTATGAAATATGTATGTATTTGTTGGTTCCAATGGGTATTGGTTGGTAAAAGTTTTACCTGCCATGTAATTTTTATACTGTATTTGGGATCCAAAATGTTGTTAAAACATTTTCATTGGCATGTTATTTTTGTACGTACAATCGTACATGTGTAGTGCCATATACATCAATACTTCATATTATGTTTGTATTTGTGGGATCCAATATCTTGGTAAAACATTTTCATTAGCAAGTAATTTTTGTACGTACATGTGTTGTGGGATATACATCAATTTTGCCTTACTTACCTACTCGCCAAGAGATGATGCTGTTAGTTTCTAAAACGCGAATCGGCTCAGTCGCGCGTTCAAAAATATTGGAAAATGTGTGATCCCCTGGGAATAAGACATTTTTCCGTGGTAAAAAGTATATGTTATTCCAGATGCCCTTTTATATTTCTGCAAAGTTTCATGTCAATCTAATCAGCCGTTTTTGCGTGATGTCGTAAAAAACACACACGTAGGAAGTATAGCAAGACCAGTGTGTAACATTGCCAATATCGTAAGACAAAACTTAAATTAAATAAAAGTTCGAAAAAATAAAAACAAAAATAAGGAGACTACTATCCGGATTCGAACGCGAGTCACCTTGTTTGGTAAGCAAGCGCACTACCGCCGAAGCCACCGTGGGTTTAAGATGACCGTTGAATTAACGGATATGCTTCCCCACAAAGACGCGAATCGGCTCAGTCACGCCACCTACTTCAAAAATTTTGGAATATGCGTGATTCCGCAGAAATGAGACATTTTCCCGGGGTAAAAAGTAGCCTATGTGTTATTCCAGATGCCCTTTTATATTTCTGCAAAGTTTCATGTCAATCTAATCAGCCGTTTTTGCGTGATGTCGTAACAAACACACACACAAACATCCGCCTTTATAATATTAGTAGGATGAGTGTCACTTTTAGAAGTATTTCGGTATTAAAGAGTTGGTTCAGTTCTAAAAAGTTCTGCGTTTATTTGGCACACGCAACGTACGTAAGTAAAAAGTGTAACCTAGCCCTAAATCGATCTGAAAATCGTAAAAGTTCTACATTGAGAAGCGAAGCCACATTGCATATGTGCAGACGGGCATAGAGTGTGTTTGTATCGTGTGTGGGTGCAATAAGCCGCATTTTGTTACAAATCCTGCCCCGAGCCAGCGTGTCCGCCCGTGCGAGCTTGTTATTCAGAGACGTCCAAGCTGCACTTGAGCGGTACCTGGGTGTTAGGAAAAGAACTACGTTCCTTCGCAACCATAATAAAGTCAGTAGGACCCATTGTATAGAGTGAAATTTTACTAAGTAGTGACCAATAGCGAAAATGCAAGAGGACGGGCTATAAGGAATATCTTTCTCTAAGAAACATACTTAGGTCAAAATATGAAACCCGGACTTCCCATACAAAATTGCCGATCATGCTAATTAGAGGTAACTATGGGCGCTCCAAATGTTGTTTTTCATATTACGACCTATGTTCATTGAGGAAAGTTGTACCTTATCACCAGCTAGACCTTCATTTTCGGTATCGGTGTCTAGTAGAAATTCATCCTAGTATAAGTAGTAGAATTTATAGAAGTAGAAGAAATGACTTACGCTAAGAATTTTAAAAGAGGTGAAATACAATGTGACGCGTATGCGCACCGTGATACACGTAGGCAGGCCGAAAGTGCAGAGACGGTTAGGTAGGGTTTATCGATCCACTACTTAGGTAGCACTAAAAGTTTTGTATTGTTCTTTTATGAAAATGCTTTAAAAAAACAATTAATTAATCTGTTTGTAGGCGGCATGTAGAAGGGCGTAATACAGTCTGCAGTTTATTACAAACTGAAGTAAGATCGTTAATAACTACTTACACCTACGCAGCGCTACGAACTTGTTATTGCATTCGCTCAATATCACTGTCACTTAGGTATGTATAAGAAAGATACCCGTGCAAAGCAAGGCGTGTATATTTCAAGACAATTTCAGCTAGCACAATTCATAATTTCGATTTCGATAAAGTCCAAAATACTTGATCGATTTTAAAAATTCTTTCTCCATTAGAAAGAGCTACAACATTCTTGAGTAACACATGCTACTTTTTCTACGGGAGAATGTCTATCCCCACGGGAAAACGGTAAGTAGCGGTTGAAACCGCTGGACTGATCTCTAGTTTTTTTCAAACATATTACACAGATTTTTTGTGGTGCCGGCTAAGGATAGCATCACCCCGGATCTTTCCCGTTGGTGTTGTAAGAAGCGACAAAGGGACTTGAGAGTTGGTATATTGCAATTTTGGGCAACAGGCTAACAACCTGTAGTAATACACAGTCTTCTTAATGACTTTCAAACTTTTGTCGGACTCGGTATAAATGACCGTCTTTGCATACGTTTACGCTCTACCTACCCCGCAAAGGATATAGGCGTGACGTGTGTATGTATGTATGCATGTAATTAGAAGATGAATTAATGAGCTCTTTGTGGATACCAAGATTAGTAAATAGATCTGGCCAAACTTGTTGCGAGCTCGACTAAGTGCCGGTGCAGTTTCGCGCTGGGTACCAACTACCAACTCCTGAGGTTTATACAATGTAAATTAGCCAACTTTCTATGACATTTCTGAGTAATACCTACATGCTACTTTTTACTACGGGACAATGTCATATCCCCAAAACGGTAAGTAGCGGGTGGAACCGCTGCACTGGTCAGAATACTTAGAAGATGAATTAATGAGCTCTTTGTGAATGCCCACCAAGATTAGTAAATAGATCTGGCCAAACTTGTTGCGAGCTCGACTAAGTGCCGGTTGCAGTTTCGCGCTGGGTACCAACTACCAACTCCTGAGGTTTATACAATGTAAATAAGCGAACTTTCTGGAAACTGCTACTTAATTTACGATGTTTACTCCAAACTCAGCTGTCGTTGAAATAGTGTGTAAACTGTTTGCTTACTAGTATTTAATACGACAGAAAACATGATCTACCTAATACCCATACCCGAACAAAAAAAAATAGATTCGAATACTTTTTTGCCGGTAGCTTTTTATTCATAGCATAGAATGTTCGGTATAGGAAAGTTCGTTTCTTTTAGAAACTTCGTACGCTGATTAGCGTTTCTGGAGTAATTATTCCATCTAAACTAAAAGAACGAAAGAAGAACTAAAATATTTGAATATTTGCGGTTTCTTATCACGAAAAAGACGTTTTCAATTCTCAAAAGACTTTAACGTGCTAAATTTTTGAACAAAAATCCATAACTTCGATTTCCATTCAATTGAGCAAATAAATAATGTCTCTGCCAAACAGGAGCGTTTGATCGCGGGCCCCGCCCCGCTGTCCGCCGCCCGCCCTCATCAATATCCGCCCGCCCGAGGTGTTTGACGCGCCCTTTGTCAGCCGCCCAAGGATTTATTATCATAACAAGCCAGCCGCAAAGTTAAGGCGACCTTGCGACCTAAATGTGACTTTATAATAGCTTTGTATTGATAAGTTGGTATTAGTTTTGTTTCAATGTCGATACCAAACTTCTCGGACTGTAATAAATTGAGCTTACAATTTTGGCCAAATTCTAGTAGGTAGGTACGAATAAAATAGAAAGGCAGCACAAAGCTTGGATGAATGTAAGTAAATCATACAGGTTTTTTCGGCACAAAGTATCTCAACCTATTTGAGAGTGTAATCAATCAGTTATGTAAAATTACAATCTTTGCACAATTGTTCTATTAGACAGACTTTGGTAAGTACTTCACTGTAAGTTGCACTAAAGCTGGGAGCTCTTTCAACTGAACAACAAGCTTGCAACGGACCGGTCCTGCCTGAGCTCGGATTTGTAACTGCAGCTCTTGAATCCTCCTACGTACAGACGGTTTTGAGGGTCTACATGAAGGACGTAGTAGGTGCTTCATGTAGGTCCGTAGTGACGAAGTAATTTTGTCAGAAAGACCTAGAATAACTACGGCTGGGCTAAATAATAAGCTAGCTACGTAGCTTGCAGCGGATCGGTCCCACATGGTTCGGTTCGGTTCTTCGGTTCTTGCATCGCAACTCTTGAATCCTTCTACTTACAGAGGGTTTGGGGCTTCATCTATTAGAAGCTACTTTGATAGGTTGTGGAAAGCAATGTTAGCAAAAGAAAAACAAATCATAGCTGAATAACTGCGACTGCACAAAACGATCAATGTGAGCTCTTCACTGTAAGTTGCATTTAAACTGGGCGCGCAGACGAAATAACAAGCAAGCAATGTAGCTTGCAACGGACCTTTTCTTATTTTGACATGTTTTGGTTTACGTTTTTTCCCCCTACAATATGTAGGGCAAGCCACTCTGAAGTCAAGTGGAGCTCGGACTTGTCGGAATAACAAGCTCGTACGGACGGACGCGGTCTGGCTCCAGGCAGGATTTGTAACGAAATGCGGCTTATTGCGACCAGTCTCCCGACGATACAAACACTATCCTATTGCACGTAGATGTTAGTTCCTTTGCAAGGTGCTGACGAATTATCGAAAACGGCGCAAACTCCACCAAAAAGACGAAGGGCATAGGACGTAAGAATGACAGTTGACAGACAAGTGATCGTCAAAATATTCTTCTTAGTTTTTGACGCTAGCTGTCATGGATGCGACGCTTTGGCGACGCTTGTGTGTGCCTTTGTCAATACTTTTTCGTACATTTTGTATGGAAACGTCGCGATGAGAAAAACGTCAAGCGTCATGCCCTACGTCCAATGTCCTCTCCATGTCCTCTCTGTGGAGTTTGGGGCTAACTAGGTATCAGTGCAACTATACAGTTAGAATGGTCTTAGTGACATCAAAACATCTGCCAGTGTAAAAACTCAAAAAATAAAAACCTGCAACAGATTCCGAACCTGCTGTGAGCCTGTGACATTGTCTTTCATAATAATTATTTTTTCTTATTTCGACATGTTTTGATTTACGATTTTTTCTCCTACAATATGTCGGGCTAGCTCTCAAGTCAAGTGGAGCTCGGACTTGTCGGAATAACAAGCTCGCACGGACGGACGCGGTCTGGCTCCAGGCAGGATTTGTAACAAAAAGCGGCTTATTGCGACCAGTCTCCCGACGATACAAACACTATCCCCTTGCACGTACTTATGGTATGACGATCTGGTAAAAAGCAAATGAAAACCTAACCAAACAAAAGTTTGGTTTACAATGACTGTGTAAGTAACATATCGCACGTACCTACTTATGGCACCAATGCCGATCTGGTAACAAAAAGTAGATGTGTTAAAAAACAAAAAAACCCGGCTGAGGCAATTTTCAAGTAGTATTTTGCTGTAAAAATTCGCTATATTAAATCTATATGTTTTTAATATAGCCAGTGTCACTCGCGTTGCTGAGACAAATCTAACGACACCTCATATGTCAAAATCCAACTATCCGTTTGGGCTGCAGCCCGTGAAAAGTATTTTTCTTTTCCACATACATACATACATACATACTTACATACATATTATTATTTTATTATATTATTATTTTAAAGACGAAACAGTTAGAATTATCTACTGTAATTTTTATTTTTATTTTTTTTTTTTTTTTTTTGGGATGGACTCTATGTTTTCCGGACCCGGGTCCGTTAAAACTACACCTGACTATTTGGTGGGGAGCGAGGGCTCACCCGGATGAGTTTGGGTGGTTGTTCAAACAACCAGCCCAATCACGCCCTTGGGGCGAGACTGGGCTTACGAGTTGTTCTGGGAAGAACGAATCGGACTATGTCTACCGGGTATATGCCGGTAGTTGCCAAAGAAGGGCACAAATGAGGGACCTCCGCGTCCCCGCCGGCGGGGACGGCGGTTGCTTGAAGAGCTTGTGGAGTGTATGAGTCTACTCGCGTTGGCTGCAGCGGCTGCTAGTGTGATGGGATCGTCATCATCAGAAAGGACATGCCTGGGGCGGCGTTTGAATCTCGAAGTTGGGGAAGTAATTGGATGCTTTAACTATAAGGATTCTTATGATGGGCAGCGTTGTCGAAAAATCGACGGGACGCTTCTTTCATAAAGTCTTTTATGGTGGGAGACCTAAGTCGATATGGAGGTTGGCGTTGCGCATGTACAGGAGCTCCAGTAGCCCTGCGCATGAACCGGTTTTGGATGACCTGCAGCATATTCAGATGCGAATGGAAGGTGTGAGCAAATGCTACGCTAGCGTAGGTCATGATTGGCCTGACGCAGGTGGTGTAGATTCTCACCTTATTTCTAAGGGAGAGTTTGCTCTTGTGATTCAGCATCGAATGTAATCTGCCCAAAACGAACGCCGCGCGGTTGCGTACTTTCACAATGTGGCTACGGAAACTTAGTCTGGAGTCGAGTGTGACTCCCAGGTATTTGGTCTCATTTACCCACGGGATGGGTTGGCCGAAAAGCTTTACAGCTGGGAGTGACCGGTTTGGTCCCCTATGAAAGTGCACTGCTGCACTTTTTCGGTTGACCTCGATTCTCCATTTGCGGAACCAACTCCCGAGGGAGTCCATTGCGCTTTGGAGAATCTTGACTAGTTTGCCGTCGTTCTTGTGAGAAGCATAGATAGCTGTATCATCGGCGAACATGGCACGATGACAGAGCGAGGAGGTTGGTTTGGGGATGTCGCTAGTGTATAGCGTGAAGAGTAGCGGGGATAGGACGGAGCCCTGGGGGACTCCTGCCCGTATGGAGTGAGGGGACGACAGAGTGCCTTCTACTCTGTAGCGAAAACTGCGATCCGACAGAAAGTTTCGTACTATAAGCACGAGACGATCTGGCACACCGAGCTGATACAGCTTGTATATCAGTCCGTTGTGCCAGACCTTGTCGAAGGCTTTCGCTACATCGAGGAAGATTGCTCCGGTGGGGGTCGGTTTAGTCGAGTCATTTAGCTTTGAAGATATGTGTTCGACAATGCGGTGCACTTGTTGGACACAAGAGTGCCGGTGCCGAAAGCCAAATTGCTCGTCGGGGATGAGTCTGGTCTCCGCATGATCTTGCAGTCGGGCGAAGATCATGCGTTCGTAAAGTTTGGCAATGGGGTTGAGAAGACTGATCGGGCGGTAGGAAGTGGGCTCCTTGGCCGGCTTTCCCGGTTTGTGAATGCCGATGACCGTTGCCTCTTTCCAGCTAGCTGGGAAGGTGCAATTTGCCATGGCGGCATTCAGTATCATGGTGATGAGGTTGATCAAGTGGTCGGGGAGAATTTTAAGGACCCGGTTGGTGATGCCATCCGGGCCTGGGGCCTTTCTCGGTTTGAGTGCCTTAAGGGCGTTTCGCACCTCCATATCAGAGATAGCTCTGAGCGGGGGGCTAGTCGGGGGAAGGGAAGTGAGACGCGCGACTTCGGAGTCGACGGTCGAAACAAAAGTCTGGTCGCATGGGAGCGTGCTGGGGGTGCACTGGTTTTCGAGACTGTCAGCCAGACATTCGGACTTTTCGTCGTCGTCAAAGGCTTTAGTCTGGTCGGGGCGGTTAAGTACAGGTAGTACGGTTACGGTCTCTTGTTTTAGAGTGCGTTGAAGCTTCCAAAACGCGTGGTGGGATGGTTTCAGCTCCTCCAGGGTCTGATCCCACCCGTTGTTACGCCATTCGGTTGCGCGACGCTTTACGTCCCTGTCTAAAGCGCGATTTTTATTTTTATTTTGTTGAGCCCTTTTTGGCTATTCATATTAATTTATTTTCTAACTTAGCTAGGGTAGCATAGGGCCTAAAAATATTGTGAATTTTAGAATTGGTGCACTTCTGGGCAGGTTTTTGGGGGGTTTTCCTGTCCAGGGGGTCCGGCTAACTATACACATGTAACTAACTAACACCTTTCTTGTCTTAAATATTGACTTAGTGATAATTTCCATTTACTTGTTATTTATTAAGGCATAAAGATACATGCTGTGTGGTTAGCCTGGCCAGCCCCGAGGTAGTGCCTTTATTTTTATTTTTTTTATCCCGCCCGAGCCGCGTTTAGAGTAGGAACACAAATTGTCATAAAAAAGAGAAAATTTTGCACTACAAATATTCCCTTTTTTAATTTTAATTTTAATTTTGAATTAGAATGTGACTTTCTTAAAGTAAATCTTGTAATTCCTACTGAGAAATAAATGCTTTTTGATTTTGATTTGACATACAAACTCTCGAAAAACATAACCCTCCTTCTGAGGCAGTCGGGTAAAAATAAAAACGTTAGGTACAAAAGTTTCGCCTATAAATAGTTTTGTAAGTAACATAATGACCACCATCTCAACGAATTATAAGCAAGCTTAGTTACCTACGAGTCGAAAATCAATGTCTTATCAAACCGGAAACAACCGCGTTTACTGAAGTAAACGAACAAAAACAGAATATTACGTTCAATGCTCTTTCCGGTTTCAGAAAGGACACTTTTACTGATAGAAATGTTTCTGTCAGCCCGGCGGCTGCAAGCGGCGGCGGCGGCACGGAAAACAAACCGACGTTTCATTCCCGAAGCAAATATTTGAATGAAAGCGCAAACATGCCACATTCATTACGCTACGGCTTGCTACAGCTTGCTACGAAAGGCTACAGCTTGCTACGGCGGCTGTATCAAGCTGAATGCACGCGGGGACGCCATTAAAAATGCACTAGAGGTGTTAATTACATAGGCAAGCAGCGTCTAAGGATGTGTGCTGACTGACTGCAGCGTTTCTGATAGATGGATATTGGAACCCAGAGGTAATACAAATTGAATACTTAGCTATGTACGCACGTATCGTAGGTAGTTTATCCGTCATATCGCCGTGTGGTGCCGGCTTAGAATAGCGTTACCCCCTATCTTTCCTGTGGGTGTCGTAAGAAGCGGCTAAGGGATTCGAGAGTTGATGTTGAGTTGATAGGCTGACAATCTGTCACTATGGTGATACTCAGTCTTCTGAATGACTCTCTTCCGGATTTTTACAGCCGCTCACGCTCTGCATGCCCCGCAAGGAATATAGGGGTGATATGTGCATGTATGTTTGTGTGTTATCCGTCCCATCACACTAAAAAGGCATGGAGCACTTCCTCGGCATGTGTTATACATATAAATCTTCCGCTTGTCTATCTACTAGAAAAAACCGTAACAAAATCTGTTGCGAGATTTAGGAGTTAGCGAATTCCACAACAGACAGATAGAGAAACGCAATACTATGTATTGATATTACTATAGTATAGTCTAGTCAGCTTATTAAATCAACATAGATCGACTATCATAATAAAGACGTATTTAGATATCGGCGGGTCAATAAAGTGAATTGCTTACTGTAAGACCAAAAGCGGATCGTCTAAAGTAAAGCCAACCAGACGAGATAAAAAGTGTAAACAAATCTGAAAGAGATAGCCGACATTATACCATATGACAGATAAGGACAGATTGTGATAACTGTCACCGAGTCATACAAAAGTTGTTTACAATAATTATCTCGTTTCGTTGGCCATACTTTATGTATAGTTTACATTGTATACGATTGATCTGTAAAGTCAATTCGCAGTCCGTATGTATACCCTGAGTGAAACAGCAGGTGGTGGCATTCCGGGCGATCACATGACGTCAACATGGTATGTAGCACTTTGCATTAAGCTTTCAGTATGGAACTACGGACGCAAAAGCACTGCCACTGCATTTACCAGTGTAGGTACAATGTAAGGTAGCAAAATAGGGTGGGTAATGGAAAATAACCTGTGTTGTTGAGTTAGAATGTATTAAATCTTTTACATTTACATTTTCATTCAGTCAGCATTTAAGCTCTCTCTCTCTCTTCGTGTGGGACACCGAGTCGCGCGTAGCAGGCCTCTGACATGGCTGTGTAACGACCACCATCATATACAGCAATCGGGACCGACGGCTTAACGTGCCCATCCGAAGCACGGAACCATCTTGCTTTTCGGACAATCAGGTGGTTCAGCCTGCAATGTCCTAAGCAGACTGGGAACAAATTCACCAAGTGATAAATATCAACTTTCTGAGTGACCCCACCGGGAATTGAACCCGGAACCTTCTGCGTGGCAGGCAATCATACTAACCACTGCGCCCCATATCGGCTGTCACTGAAACAGTTAGTGGCGCGGTACCGAAGACGAAAGGTCCTCCAGGTTGCTTGACCTTTGATTCGGATCATCAGGCATGAAAGCGTCCGTACGAAAACCTAGGTATAGGCCAGTTGGTCTATGAAGCGAATCTCCGAGGTGAGAACTGACACTTATCTAACTGGACTATACGTATTTCAATTTTCGTTTAAAATTGAGAAATTTGAAAATCCTACATTACTTATTCAATAAACCAGTTTTCGGTTCAGTATATTATGTAAGTCAACACCGCGGTTCTGGGTCGCAGGAATATTCTGGAAGCCTCTCACTTGCAGCTCAGTGATAAACAGCTGGCTTTTGTATGGTAATGCTTCCCGGAGGCGCCTGAGATGTAGGTATAGGAACCTGCCTAATGTAGTCAGTCATAGTAAAGGAAAAAGAGCCGAACGCAGTACCTAGCGGTAGTATTAACAGTTTTGCTCGCTACAATCGCAACAGATCCTTAGACCACAATGACGGGCCAACAACTTGAATTGACTTGTAAAACTTATTTTCATAAATGATGTCTGTGGCAAATACTTTTATGCATTTTTAACCGACTGCCCCGGAAAAACATATTTCGAGTGTATGCGAGATGCAAGTAAATTCTCTTTCACGGGCTACAGCTGGCCTAAACGACTTGACCAGGCTTAACGGATTCGTCTAGTTTTGGCTAGTTCAGTTCAGTTTCTTGTTTTGTGGCTAGTTTTGGCTAGGTAAGGCTAGTTTGTTTATCAATAACTTGTGTGTAGTGCACAGTGTATTGGAATTTTTAATGCACTTACAGCGCAATATTATTCTCATAAATTGAAAATGAGAAAATTAAAAAATTCATTAGCGACCGCCGGGACTTGAACTCGGGACTTTGGATCACCGTTCCACTGCTCTGCCGACTGAGCTACGGGCGCCTAGCGGACCCTGGTGAATCTTTCGACCTCTTGATGCTCGTCTCGAATTATGTGTAGTGTACACTTTAGAAGTGACTTACATATTTCTACTGTGACACAGGAAGCCAACTCTGTTTGCTTCTGAGAAATCTGATCCAAAGGGAATCGACTAAAGGATTATAACGTTATTAATGGAACCCTGCGAATTAAGCTAATTTTATTGAACGCCCGTTGACTGGCAGTGGAACTTTGTAGTTAAATTAAGTTTGTAGTATAAATGGCTGAGATATCAAATGAAATTGAATTTGCTTTAAACCATTTATGAAATGGACACTTCACAAGTCAAATTAAGATTAGTCTTGTCCATTTTATTTATGTTAGTAATTTTAAGTTATATTTTAAGTAAGTTATTAGAAAAACCGTAGCAAAAAGCTACGAACCTAAATAAATTTAAAAAGCTACGAATGTGGCTTTGTGAACTTCGTTATGGCATTAGGTTTAGCTAAATTATTTTACACTTCGTGTTGCGATTTCTTGATGGAACTCCATATTTTAGGTAAATTAAAAACTTTTTACACTAGTTCCACTGCACACTTACACTAGTGGCACTGCCTGAAGATGGTGTAACGAAACCGGTCGCATTATAATTTAAATAAATAGAATATTAGTGGAACTAGTGTCAAAAGTTTTTAATTTACCTTAGCTAAATTACTTTCTAGTTTTAAAGATTTTTAAAGAAATACCAGTGGCTTGCCGTATTGATCGTGTCACTTACTAGTATCACAGAATATTATCATTTACCAAAGTGCTTTTAACAATCAACAGTGCAGCAATCTGTCTCCATTGAGTCGATACCGTCGCATGTTTCAATCACCGTTCACTTGCTACTGCACTAGACACAAATAGATAGGTTGCTTTGTAGATATCTATCGCATAATGTCCCCAGTCAGAAACACATCAATGCAGGCAATGTAATACGGTCCTTCTCAAAGGTGATTCGACCTGTCGACATTCATGTAGGTACATCGCAAATCCACCTTCCCATTTAAGGTATCTAATTAATACTGGTGTTTCGTAGTATTTGTATGAAAAACAAGTATAAGTGGGTACCTTAAATGGGCAGGGGGATTTGTTGGCGATGTACTTACCTACATGGGTTAGTTAATGATATGTTATAAGAACTTATGTACGAGTATGTAAGCGTTTGAAAATTGAAATACCTAACGAGACACTACTAAGTATAACTATACTACTATAACAGCCACAAAGGTCCACTGCTGGACATGGGCCTCCCCCTATAAGGCGGGTATTTTCCTTACTCACCAAGCTTAGCAGGCGGATTGGCGAGCGCAGTGCAACTGTGCCAGGAATTGTATTTTCAGAGAACGCTGCTACCCATTCCCTGGATTCAACCCTTAGTCGGTTTTTACGACACCCACGTGTAGATATGGGGTGGTGCTATTCTAAGCCCACGGCACACGAGAAATATTCTTTCAGAAATATTATCCAGTATCTAGGTACGTAGTGTATATTTTACGGTACGAGTGCGAGTTGGTATTATCAAGAAGGAATTCCTGTCTGAGATGAGATCTGATAAGGAACTTTATATCCGACAGCGGGAAAAGGAGATGAACAAAATGTTACCTACTTATGCGGATACTTTTATGTAAAATTCTATCTTACCGTAACTAGGTACATAGATATTTTTACTTACAAGCTTTTCCATGAAAACCTTGTAAAAATATAATATTATGTAAATGATCTCGTAGATACTTTCTTTATCTTGTATGCTAAGGTAATGAAAATGTTTACACCGGTAAATAAAATGGAAAACTGCATTACTTGAAATAGAAACGACAAGATTAAATGTAAAGCTAATTCCACGTCGGAAGTAAATATTAGAGATGCAACGAATACCTATTTTGCCGAATACCAAATTCGTACCGAATATTACGCGGTTCGGCTACAACCGAGCATTTTACTGAATTTTGCTGAATATTCGGTATTTGGCTAATAAGACCGCCGAATATTCAGTGGCTGAATATTCGGTATTCAACCAAGCGGTGCCTGTGTGCGCTTTTCATGCACACACAGGGTGCCAAGTCTACTATGTTTTAGCTATGGTACTCGGGATTAATAAATAAAAATAATTTTTCAGGATTTTCTATATTAAAAACTGGTAGCAGTATACGAAACTACCAAAGCCATCCAACTGACATGCCATCGACACACAACTATAACCATTAGCATTTAACAGACTTCGGGCCCTGGTCACTTGAAGTATTTGCTAGATTTGCGTTTCGACAAAGTCACAACATCTCGGATTCTGATGTAACCGTAATTCTTAACTTTTTTTATTCAATGATAGAATGAGTGCTTTTTCTCAGAATTCAGTTGCCGAATATTCAGTGCATCTCTAGTAAATATACAGGTGCAATTTAAATGGGACGAGTTTTAAAGGAGACCGAGTTTATTAAATTATTCGCTGAGCTAAGTAGCTTAGCCTGGAAACCCAGACACGCTGTGAACATACATTAAATTAGAGAAACGCTTCAGGGAAATATCGGTTTAGGGAAACTTTGTGCTATATTTATCATGAAAGTGCGACTTGTTGATTTAGTCGATGTATGCCAAAGAAAAGTCACTACCTAGGCTAGCATTTTCCAACATCGTCTGCATCATCACTTACTAACATTTGAGATAGCAGACAAATGCAGGCCTATTTTGTTAAAGAAAAAGCTCTTCAAATACTCTGAAAATCAATTAAGACTTTTCAAAATAATGCAGCTAATAATTAAAATAGATTTTTTCGAAGTAATTAATCGCACTATCAGTTGCAGTTGACTAAGCACAGACAGAAGTCTCGTTCGCAGCTCTACTGAGCCACCACGCAATAAAGTGTCTCCATCACGACTCTATTGACAAACAGCAGCGGAATAGGATGAAAGTGGAATCGTGACCGCCACCGATATACTTTAGACACTTCGTCTGGCTTGATATAGGTAGGTAGATACTATAAAAGAAAGAACACTATCAAATGTAGTTGACTAAGCACATATAGAAATCTCGTTCTAAGCTCTACTGAGCCACCATGCAATAAAGTGTCTCCATCACGAATGTATTGACAAACAGAAGAGGAATAGGATGGAACAATGGAAGTGGAATCGTGACCGCCACCGATCTCTTCAGACACTTCGTCTGGCTTGATATAGGAAGGTATTTTACTTAGAGTAATTCAATGAAAATTACTTAGAGTATTTTTATGAAAAACTATGTTCAAATCGAGGTAACGAAACTCTGCGATTGAAATTAGCAAGCATCAATCGGTGCATCCATAGCTCAGTCAGACCTGTGGGGCGTTGACCTAAGCGGTGGTGGGTGGTGTATTAAAATCCCAATAGATTACCTACGTAATGTGTGCATTCTGCAGACACTGTATGTAGGTAATGGTATAAGGTTAGGTTTAATAAAGTAATGTATCAATGAAGAGGATGGGAACTTTCATTCATCAGCACCAAATAAATAGGTAGCGATGGAAGATAGGTATTGTAAGTAAGTACTAATTAATAATCGTTTTTCATACCTACCATACGTTGGCGTTCTTTTTAGGGTGCCGTACCCAAAAGGGTGAAAACGGAACCCTACTGAGACTTGACTTCTGTCCTTCTATCCGTCTATCCGGTGTCCTGTAAAAGATACGTCACCCTTCGTGCGCTAGCCGGACTCGCACTTGGTCGATTTTTATACTACATTGTGTTGTAACATTGGTAGGTGAATGAACTTCAACGGTTATTCGTGTAAATGAAAATCTTTTCGTCGATTCTTTTTATTTTTAAAAGGTTTAGAAAGTAGGTACCTACACAGTTTCGACGAAGCGTGTATAAAAACCTGTCATTTTCAAACCCCTTTTTTAACCAAAAACATTCTGCAACAATTTCAAAGACTGACCAAGTGAAAAGAAAAAATAAATTGGGGCTCAAGTTTTTAAAAGATTTACTTTAAATAAGTTTATTTATACTTTGTAAAACTTTTAACAAGACGTAGTCCATTAGTCTTCGTCCAGAAACACACGCAATGTCTGTTTATGCATCATTCATTCGATTTTACACCCTACCTTCATACGAATACGGTTTATGTCAAACTGTCAGGTAGACGCATCCGTCGACATAGCGTTGTGCGATGCCGTTTGACATAAAACGTATTCATATGAAGATAGGGTGGAGAATCGAATGAATGACGTACAAACGGACGTTCCGTGTGTTTCACGCCTTACAATTTAGCAGGTGCAGGTTTTTACAAATTAGCGTCAAATGAAAAAGTATTGCGAGCTGGCTCACCTAAAGTTAGGGTGTAAAAATTTCAATTAGAATATTAACTCTGTAAGTTACTTACGGGCTGAAAGGATTATTTTTTACTTTGTAACTTTTTATAGCCTACCTTTAGTATGGCAACATTTTTTCAGGATTTATTGCTAAGTAGTCAGTAAGTTCAAACCTGTGTGTTTTATGTTATGTTTATTGCTTTTGAAAGGAGCCGATGGAGACCAGAGATAATGAGACTAATCAGATCATATGAAGGGCAATCAAGGAAAGAGAGTGAGACTTCGGTAGGTATCTAGGTATGTACCTACCTACACGCATAAATAAGCACAAACTACTTGGGCCAATAACTTGGTCTTTTCATAGTGTCTTGGCGTTTCATTTTCCTACAAAAATATCAGTCACCCAGCTTTAGAATGATGTAGCTGAACCAGAGCTAAACACTTGAATATCACTTTGTCCCGCAAACCACCTGCGAATTTCGTCTGCAAAGAGAAACTGCAAACCCCTCGGTTTAGAATACGAGGCTGGATGGGCTGGACAAGCTACTCCGACCCAACTTTTAGTCCACAATACAAGCCATTCTAACTTATAAGCGGACTTGGTAAGTACTTGCTTCTTCTGGCATCTGCAAGCGCATTCGCCTGTTGTTGGAATACCGGTTTAGTTTTCCTTGATGTGGGTGGAGCTACAAATAAATCGAGTTGGTACTAAAGAGAATTTAGGATTTAAGACGGTATAAATCCCCAAATCCCTAGCCCTAATTGACGAATAATCCGCAAAAAATATTGTTCACAGCAAAAATGTGCAACACTTTTCGAACGCCATTTCCTTCCTGAAAAAGTTCGAATAAAAGATTCTGGCTGATGCCATAAAATATACACGAAAAAACCAAACGTCAATTAATTTTATTCATCTTTGCTAATGGCTTTAGGCATTTTTTTTGACCACTTGTGGCCAGTATCAATTAGTTTTTCCGAATATTTATTGAAATCACCTTGCTCAAAACTTTTCTTAGTTATTCTGGTCTGTCATTGGGAAACTGGCCATTACCATAAAACTTAATAAAAAAGAAATGCCATGTTTACTTTCCAGTCACAGATGAACTTAAATATTTACCAGTTTATGTTGCAGTTTTGGTAATAGTTCGAGAGCCCAGGGGGTAAGTGGCTATCTCATAAGGTACCACGATAGGCTAGGTTTGGATCGTTAACCAAGACTTAAACAAGTCGTATGACCCAGGTCTGCCAGAGCCAATCCTGCCGAAACATAAAAATAATCGATATTTTTCAGAGTCATTTTTTCGTAAAAAATATGTCATAAGGTACCACAATGAAAGTGCTGGCATCAGTTAACCATTGAAAAATTATGTAAAAAAAGCTTGGTCTGCCACTGCGCACCCTGCCGGAAGTGCTTGCCAGACCTCTCCAAAGATGCCCTTCCGACACCCCTAAACTATCTCATCGGGTACCACGACGCGACCACCACAACATAATAGCCAAGATCACTCTGACAATAGATCACAAGGTCTGCCAGGCCTAAACTTGCCGCATCCTAGTGTTTCAGACATTTGAAGTTGTAGGTCCAGTGTATGAAAAATGACTTATATCTTTTTCCCCCCGTGTTTAATTTTGATGGTGCCTTAATACGAAATGCTCTCCATAATAAGGAGCTTCGAGTCATATAGGACAGTTGGGTGGAGGGTTTCAGTATTGAACGCAATCCTGTCAAAAAGTTTGAAATGGAGGTTTGGTCTATGAAAACTGGCCTATATCTTATTCCCCCCGGGTTTGATTTTGATGGCGCCTTAATATGAAATGCTCTCCATAACTAGGAGCTTTGAGTCATATAGGTCAGTGAGGAGGAGGGTCTCTGTATTGTACACAATCCTGTCAAAAGTGTGAAATTGTAGGTAAAGTGTATGAAAACTGGCCTATATCTTTTCCCCCACTGGTTTGATTTTGATGGTGCCTTGGTATGAAATGCTCGTAATGATTAGGAGATTCGATTTGTATAGGTCAATTGGATAGAAAGTCTCTGTTCTGTGCACAATCCTCCTAAATATGAAAATATTCGATAACTTCTGCAGATTTTATCAGTTAAAATTGTCATATCATAAGGAACTCGAATAAAAGTGCTTGCATCAGCTTACCATTGACAAATTATGTTAAAAAAACTTGGTCTGCCACTGCGCACTCAGCCGGAAGTCCTTAGATGAGATAGGTTAGGGTTGTCGGAATATGTGGAGGGGTCTCCCAAGGCCTTCTGGCAGAGTGCGCAATGGCAGACCAAGTTTTCTTAACTCAATTTATCAATGGTAAGCTGATGCTGGCACTGTCATTCGGGTACCTTATGAAATTACAATGTTAACGGAAAAAATCTCAATCCTGCTAAACATGAAAATATTGGATATGTTCTGCAGATTTTTCCCGTTAATATTGTCATATCATAAGGTACCCGAATAAAAGTGCCGGCATCAGCTTACCATTGATAAATTGAGTTAAGAAAACTTGGTCTGCCATTGCGCACTCTGCCGGAAGTCCTTGTCAGACCCCTCCGAATATGCACTTCTGACACTCCTAACCTATCTCACCCCTACCTAACCACTGGTTTGATTTTGATGGTGCCTTGGTATGAAATGCTCGTAATGATTAGGAGATTCGATTTGTATAGGTCAATTAGATAGAAGGTCTCTGTTCTGTGCACAATCCTCCTAAATATGAAAATATTCGATAACTTCTGCAGATTTTATCAGTTAAAATTGTCATATCATAAGAAACTCGAATAAAAGTGCTTGCATCAGCAATGTTAACGGAAAAAATCTCAATCCTGCTAAACATGAAAATATTGGATATGTTCTGCAGATTTTTCCCGTTAATATTGTCATATCATAAGGTACCCGAATAAAAGTGCCGGCATCAGCTTACCATTGACAAATTATGTTAAAAAAACTTGGTCTGCCACTGCGCACTCAGCCGGAAGTCCTTGGGAGACCCCTCCAAATATACCCTTCCGACACCCCTAACCTATCTCATCTAAGGACTTCCGGCTGAGTGCGCAGTGGCAGACCAAGTTTTTTTAACATAATTTGTCAATGGTAAGCTGATGCAAGCACTTTTATTCGAGTTCCTTATGATATGACAATTTTAACTGATAAAATCTGCAGAAGTAATCGAATATTTTCATGTTTAGGAGGATTGTGCACAGAACAGAGACCTTCTATCCAATTGACCTATATAAATCGCATCTCCTAATCATTACGAGCATTTCATACCAAGGCACCATCAAAATCAAACCAGTGGGGGAAAAGATATAGGCCAGTTTTCATACACTTTACCTACAATTTCACACTTTTTGACAGGATTGTGTACAATACAGAGACCCTCCTCCTCACTGACCTATATGACTCAAAGCTCCTAGTTATGGAGAGCATTTCATATTAAGGCGCCATCAAAATCAAACCCGGGGGGAATAAGATATAGGCCAGTTTTCATAGACCAAACCTCCATTTCAAACTTTTTGACAGGATTGCGTTCAATACTGAAACCCTCCACCCAACTGTTCTATATGACTCGAAGCTCCTTATTATGGAGAGCATTTCGTATTAAGGCACCATCAAAATTAAACACGGGGGGAAAAAGATATAAGTCATTTTTCATACACTGGACCTACAACTTCAAATGTCTGAAACACTAGGATGCGGCAAGTTTAGGCCTGGCAGACCTTGTGATCTATTGTCAGAGTGATCTTGGCTATTATGTTGTGGTGGTCGCGTCGTGGTACCCGATGAGATAGTTTAGGGGTGTCGGAAGGGCATCTTTGGAGAGGTCTGGCAAGCACTTCCGGCAGGGTGCGCAGTGGCAGACCAAGCTTTTTTTACATAATTTTTCAATGGTTAACTGATGCCAGCACTTTCATTGTGGTACCTTATGACATATTTTTTACGAAAAAATGACTCTGAAAAATATCGATTATTTTTATGTTTCGGCAGGATTGGCTCTGGCAGACCTGGGGCATACGACTTGTTTTAGTCTTGGTTAACGATCCAAACCTAGCCTATCGTGGTACCTTATGAGATAGCCACTTACCCCCTGGGCTCTCGAACTATAAGCATTTAACATTTTTATGCGGGTATGGATAGTATTTTCTCGGGTTTGTTCTCGGGTATATTTTTTTTACCGGAACCATGCCGAAACTATTGCAGCTTCTATCTATACTATAGTTAGCGACTCCGTTCAGTTGTTAATAAATATTATCTAACTAGCTTTCTGTCCCGCGGTTTCACCCGCGCCTTAGTGAGTTTTCTAGCTAGTGAGTAATTCTCTAAGGTGCGTGCGTTGCCAAATTAGTCAACAAACTAAATAAATGAGCAAAATTTAAATAAAAATCCTTGTCCAAGTGTGTAAAATTAATAAGTGAATTTGTAATAGTGCTTGTTTTTTATCATGACTTAGACTTAATAAAAGCGGCCAAGAGCGTGTCAGACACGCTCACAAATAGGGTTTCGTAGTCAACGTTTAAATATCAGGTCTTTCAGCGTTACAAATTTAACTTTGTTGCTGGTTTGTTTGCAGCTGTATGGTTACCAACCGCAAATTGAAGAACTTTAACATTTCCTTATCTTAAGTGGTAGAGTATTCGTTATAGTTTTCATGGTAATTTCATATTAAAAACTATTTTCCATATTTTTTTCAATTTTTTAGCACACTTACTTTAGAAGTTACAACTGGAACAAATTATGGCTCAAAAACGCCTCTTTCAAAAGCAAATATCTCGAGACTGAAACATTTTGGAGACTTTGTTTCAAAGAAACCTCCCCTTAGTTTTAAAAGACCTATTCAACTATACCCTACTCAATGTTACTGGTAGAAAAAAATTTTTTGCCCCCCTTTCAAATGTATGGGAAGGGGGTCCAAAAAACAATTAAAATATTTTTTCTCATCATTTCTAAATTTGGGTCAACACAATCTATCTTCACACCAAATTTGATGTCGATAGCTTCAAAACTGACGAAGTTATGAGGGCGCGGCATACAGACAGACAGACAGACAGACAGACAAACTTACCGAAATGATAAGGGTTTCAAGTAGAGTACGAAACCCTAAAATCGGGTTTAATAAAGTATTTTAAAAGCATCAAATCTGAATTCATTATTCAAATATTGTGGTCGATCGAACATCTTAAGCTTGTATGTAGGTATTTTTTGTAAGCTGTACGATGTATTATCCCACTTGTACGACAATCTTGGCTCAGCTACTTTATAAAGGATGTCGCTGCCATCCACTACCCAGGTAAATCATTTTTGTCTTGCATGTCATTTTTGTGAACAGAATGTAGTATCCCACTGATACGACCATCTTGGTTCAGCTACTCGATAGAAGATGTCGATGTTATCCAAAATAATGGAGGAGTATTTTTGTCTCGCGTGTAATTTTTGTTAGCAGTAGGTATATATTATCACATAGATACGACAATCTTGGTACAGCTACCTGATGGGGGATGTCGCTGTTTTCCAATATCTTGGTCAAATATTTTGACATACATGTCATTTTTGTAGGCGGTAAATATTATCCTACACAAAAGCGATATATAGGTGAACTAAGTATTTACGCAAATAATGTATTGTCACATAGATAAGACAATTATTTTGGAACAGCTACCCGAACAGTCTTCCCAAAATGACTTTTGCGTGTCTTTTTTCTTTGAGGAGCAAGCCCCCCTCTAACCCCGAGTTGGTGCTTGCAGCTGGTCTCCTCTCCCAAACAAACTTTTGCTTATCTTTTTTTCTTTGAGGGGGGGCAAGCCCCCCTCAACCCCCCGTGCTGGCGCTTGCGGCTGGTCTCGTCTCCCATATAAACGTTTGCTTATCTATTTTCTATGAGGGGAGCAAGCACCCCTCTACCCCCCAAGTTGGTCTTGCAGCTGGTCTCCTTTCCCAAACAAACTTTGGCTTTTTTTTCTTTGAGGGGGGCAAGCCCCCCTCAACCCCCGTGCTGGCCCTTGCAGCTGGTCTCGTGTCCTATACAAACGTTTGCTTGTCTTTTTTCTTTGAGGGGGGGCAAGCCCCCTCAACCCCCGTGCTGGCGCTTGCAGCTGGTCTCGTGTCCTATACAAACGTTTGCTTGTCTTTTTTCTTTGAGGGGGCAAGCCCCCCTCAACCCCCCGTGCTGGCGCTTGCGGCTGGTCTCGTCTCCCAAACAAACTTTGGCTTTTCTTTTTTCTTTGAGGGGGGCAAGCCCCCCTCAACCCCCCGTGCTGGCGCTTGCAGCTGGTCTCGAGTCCTATACAAACGTTTGCTTGTCTTTTTTCTTTGAGGGGGGCAAGCCCCCCTCAACCCCCCGTGCTGACGCTTGCGGCTGGTCTCGTCTCCCAAACAAACGTTTGCTTATCTTTTTTCTATGAGGGGGGCAAGCCCCCTCAACCCCCCGTGCTGGCGCTTGCAGCTGGTTTCGACTCCCATACAAACGTTTGCTTATCTATTTTCTATGAGGAGGGCAAGCACCCCTCAACCCCCCGATTTGTTACTTGCAGCTGGTCTCCTCTCCCAAACAAACTTTTGCTTATCTTTTTTCTTTGAGTGGGGCAAGCCCCCCTTTACCCCCCGTGTTGGTGCTCACAGCTGTTCTCGTTTCCCAAAAAAGACTTTTAGGCTAAATAGGCTTTTGCTTATCTTTTTCTGCGAGGAATCCAATAGCTTGGCAAATAATTTTTACTGGCAAGTCATTTTATATGTAGTATGTATGTATTTCGGGGTCTAATAATCTTGGTAAAACAATTTTACAGCCCCGCTATTTTTGGACGTAGTATATGTATATGTAAGATCCAATACATTGTTAAAAAAAATCACAGCACTGTCATTTTTCAACGTCGTATGTATGTATTTGTGGGATCCAATACCTTGATAAAACATTTTTAATGGCATGTCATATTTGTATGAAATATGTATGTATTTGTTGGTTCCAATGGGTATTGGTTGGTAAAAGTTTTTACCTGCCATGTAATTTTTATACTGTATTTGTGGGATCCAAAATGTTGTTAAAACATTTTCATTGGCATGTTATTTTTGTACGTACAATCGTACATGTGTAGTGCCATATACATCAATACTTCATATTATGTTTGTATTTGTGGGATCCAATATCTTGGTAAAACATTTTCATTAGCAAGTAATTTTTGTACGTACATGTGTTGTGGGATATACATCAATTTTGCCTTACTTACCTACTCGCCAAGAGATGATGCTGTTAGTTTCTAAAACGCGAATCGGCTCAGTCGCGCGTTCAAAAATATTGGAAAATGTGTGATCCCCTGGGAATAAGACATTTTTCCGTGGTAAAAAGTATATGTTATTCCAGATGCCCTTTTATATTTCTGCAAAGTTTCATGTCAATCTAATCAGCCGTTTTTGCGTGATGTCGTAAAAAACACACACGTAGGAAGTATAGCAAGACCAGTGTGTAACATTGCCAATATCGTAAGACAAAATTTAAATTAAATAAAAGTTCGAAAAAATAAAAACAAAAATAAGGAGACTACTATCCGGATTCGAACGCGAGTCACCTTGTTTGGTAAGCAAGCGCACTACCGCCGAAGCCACCGTGGGTTTAAGATGACCGTTGAATTAACGGATATGCTTCCCCACAAAGACGCGAATCGGCTCAGTCACGCCACCTACTTCAAAAATTTTGGAATATGCGTGATTCCGCAGAAATGAGACATTTTCCCGGGGTAAAAAGTAGCCTATGTGTTATTCCAGATGCCCTTTTATATTTCTGCAAAGTTTCATGTCAATCTAATCAGCCGTTTTTGCGTGATGTCGTAACAAACACACACACAAACATCCGCCTTTATAATATTAGTAGGATTATTAATTTTCAAAACACGTCTAAGCTGTAAGCATCGTTGCTATGCTACTTATTTATAACTAAATAATTACCTACTAGGTATTTATAAAGATTAATTATTTATTGCATCACGTTTTATGACCCCGATTGCACGGAGTATACGCTGACTACAGTATAAGTAGGTAAGACCACATCAATAGAAGTTGAAAGGAACTTAGCCGAACACTATCGAATATTCAAGTTGGGTAGCGAACGCCGGTAGTTGTCAGAAGTACGCCCAAGTTGGTGGGATGGTCGACAGGCCTGACAGTTGGACACACCGTCGTCCGCGTGCGGTGCAAGCTGAACAGTGGAGAGTAGTAAACAACAACAAGATCGAATGGATGTACTTACCTATGCAAATAAAGTGAGATAAATGAATGATAAAGTTTACCTAGGTAAACTATTTTACAGTTTCTGGAATTATTAGGTACTCGCCACGTTTTATGACCCTGACTGCATGGAGTCGCTGACTATTGTATAAGTAGGTAAGGCCACATCTATTTATCTATCACGCTACATTTTATGACTCCGACTACACGGAGTCGCTGACTATAGTACGTAAGTATAAGTAGGTATGTAAGGCCACATCAATAGAAGTTGAAAGGAACTTAGTCGAAAACTATCGAATATTCAAGTTGGGTAGCGAGCGCCGGTAGTTGTCAGAAGTACGGCCAAGTTGGTGGGATGGTCGACAGGCCTGACAGTTGGACACACCGCCGTCCGCGTGTGGTGCAAGCGGAACAGTGGACAGTCGTAAACAACAACAAGATCGAATGGCTGTACTTACCGATGCAAATAAAGTGAAATAAATGAATTATAAAGTGTAAGTAAGATCACATCAATACAAGTTGAATGGAACTTAGTCGAACACTATCGAATATTCAAGTTGGGTAGCGAACGCCGGTGGTTGTCAGAATTACGGCCAAGTTGGTGGGATGGTCGACAGGCCTGACAGTTGGACACACCGTCGTCCGCGTGCGGTGCAAGCTGAACGGTGGGGAGTCGTAAACAACAACAAGATCGAATGGCTGTACTTACCTATGCAAATAAAGTGAGATAAACGATTATAAAGTTTAGGTAAATCCACATTAATATAAGTTGAACAGAATTTAGCTGAACACTATCGAATATTCAAGTTGGTTAGCGAGCGCCGGTAGTTGTCAGAAGTACGGCCAAGTTGGTGGGATGGTCGACAGGCCTGACAGTTCGACACACCGTCGTCCGCGTGCGGTGCAAGCAGAACAGTGGAGAGTCGTAAACAACAACAAGATCGAATGGCTGTAGTACTACCTATGCAAATAAAGTGAGTTAAATGAATGATAAAGTTTACCTAGATACCGATTTTTGGTTTCTGAAACGCTGGGAAAATATGTTTTAATTAGTCTGAGTTTTTGAGTGAAATCCGATTTTAACGTTCTGGCAAATACTTAGGGTGTTTTACTAGTGAGTTACCGATAGCAAAAACTCAGAACCACTTGGTGATAAGGGACAACTTTTCCCAATGTCGAAAAAAAAAATGCCCTTCCATAATTAACTGAATTCAGCTACTTAGTACCTATGTGATGTAATTTTTTTTTATGTTTCGGCCTAGGTATGTTCCTTGTGGAAAATTGTTTCTTATCATGAACCGGTTCTGAGTTTTCACTATCGGTCACTAGTAACATTTCACCCTATACCTAATAAAGTACCCCGTTCAAAAGCCTCCATACCGTAGCATTCGTCGCACGTTTCAAAACTGTTTCGAGCAGATCATTCCGTGAAAATGTTGTCTGTGTCGCAACACTGAAAGTTAATGCGACAACTCTTGTAGAATCCTGTTCACTTTATGATTTCCTACAAAAGACTCTTACGCCAACAGTGTAAGTTGTCTCTTACGTCGTGGAATTTGTCTCATACTTACCTTATGCGAGGTACGAAAATATTTTATGGTTTTTATCGTGTGTCGTTCTCACTTGCAGTGTTTTGCTGCCGACGGAGTGCTAGAGATAACAACTGCTTGGCGACAAGCACCCTTGCCAGTTGCAACACCCCGCACCCCGCTTCCAGTGTTCCCAAACCAAAAATAATAATTTCGGTAGATTCTCAGTCGAAAAATCGGTAGAATTCGGTAGATTTTGAAAATGAGCAAAATGAAGTCTTTTTTTGCAATTCGCGAACAAATACAATCAAAAAACGAACCGAAATTGCACTGGTAACGTGCGCGACGGTGATGGCCATAAAAGTGCGTGCGTAACGTCGCGCGGTTTGTTCCCGCGAAATCGCACGTAGTTCACTCGCTTCATCTGAATCGCTTGAAGAAAACTGAACTTTACGCAAGGATCATCCAAATTTGGATAAAATTCATGAAAATAGAAGGGTGTGGCGTACATTTCTAAGCAAAAACCCCAAAATCTGAAAAATCGGTAGAGATTTGTCTCAATTCGGTAGATCGGTAGATTAAGTCCCAATTCGGTAGATCTACCGAAAAATCGGTAGGTTTGGGAACACTGCCCGCTTCCCGCACCCCGCACCCCGCAACTTTAGACAACTTCTTCAAACTTTGTCTTACTTGCAACTTCGCCTGACGTCACATTGGCATCCAGCTATTGAAGATACAAAGAACGGCAACACCTTAGGGGAACACACATTTTGCTTATCTTTTAAAGAGTCTACGAGAGAGAGAGATGCAAAAAGTTATTCGTACGTGGGTGTAAAGGTGTAGGTTGACTCTAAGTAGGCGTACTTATTTATTTTTTATCATGCTTCTTTCTCTCTTTGTAAAAGTGGAAAAAACATTGCCGTAACGAGTTCCTGGATTGGGAGATCGATAGGTCGATCCCATGAGGGTTGTATTGTTTTTTGCGAACTCGAATTTCCGCAAGCTTTTCTACATAGACTCAACATAGAGTACATTAAAACAAGTTTCGTTTCCGAGAATTTTACTTACATACTAACCTTAATGGAACAAAAATCTCTCCTGGAATCTCCGACACCTTAGTAGGAGTACTATTCTACGTAACACTGTACTTTAATAGAACCACGTCCACATCACGACGTAACTCCGTCTAATTCTAGTAGCATCCATTCCAGAGAGAGAGTGCATAGTGTCCAATGAAAAGTCTGATGCACAGCTGACTTAGGTAGCGCGTTCCTTTTTCAATAGCGACCCGCACTTTTTACTTACATATAGGTAATATTGAAACTACCATGAATTTTTAGTTACATAATAAATCAAAACATATACCTAAGGTAACATAAAACATTTAAGTAGATGTCTATTGAGTAAGACAATGTACCTACTTGTTTCTTACGCAAGAATTCAGACCGAAAAATTTTATTCAACGGTAATGAAATAATTCGAAGTTTCAATTTGAGAGAACTTTAATTGCTTATCTTATGAAGTACTTATTTAGGTACTCCAGTCTCCAATTAAAATTCATTTTCGAACAGAAATAATGGAACTGAATTAAACCTCTGTTTTAGTGAGTCTAGCTCAATATTTTAATTTTACAATTACCTACCTACCTACCTACCTATCTAGGAACAGTAGGAAAGAAAATGAAATGTGCTGATTTTTAGGATTTCTTTCAGCCATGGCCATGTTCTTTCGAAAAAAAGAAGAATACAATTCGAAACACATTTTTTCAATTTGGTTTTAGAATATAGACCGAGAGCATATCACTAATCTTGTAGCGCAAAGCGGTTGTCGCTGCTCGTTCTCTTGATATGAGTTTCATACAAACTGCGCGTTAAGGTGGTCCTCCACACCACATAATGAGGTAAAGTGAGTGAGAATGGGACTGTTTCCACTTGCGAGACTACATCACAAGCTAGACTAATTCTGCATTTTCATACAGGAGATTTAAAGTTTCGGTTTTGGTACCTAGACTGAGTTTTGTGCTTGATCGTCCCATAATAAAAACAAAATGACTGGCAGGTACTTACTTACTCCCACGGCCATCGGCTCTACGTGTTGTGTGTACCTACACTATTTTTCATAGGCCGTTCACTTAGTATGATATTGTTTTTGGCAAATAATATGTTATTTTCCCGAAATAAAAATTGTGAAAAGTTGTTCAGTTTCATGGTCTGAGCACGCCTGCAAAGTTTTTGTTACACCTTCCCTTATACCCCGTATACCTGTTTGTTTTATATGTGCTGTTTTAGTCGATTGAAACACAGCTTTACGCAAACAACTTGAGAGAGACAGTGCGATTGTCGGTAACATTTCTTATCTCGTACGTATTAGACATTGGTGCATTTACCGCTCTCCAGCGCGAGTGTAAAACGTTATTGCACCCTCACAGACACACACAGAGCAATATCAAGACACATCTACACACTTTTTGTCTCATTATTTGTTGATGGTTCTGTGGATGCTGCCGGTGGAATCACAAACGTGAGAGAGACAGTGCGATTGTCGGTAACATTTCTTATCTCGTACGTATTGGTGCATTTACCGCTCTGCAGCGCGAGAGTAAAACGTTACTGAGCCCTCATAGACTCTCCCACAGAGCGATATTGGATTCACAAGACACATGTACTAAATTTTTGACTTATTTCTTTTTTTGTTGATGGCTTCGTGGGCACCGCTGGTGGAAACTGTGGAAACACAGCTTTACGCAAACAACGTGAGAGAGACAGTGCGATTGTCGGTAACATTTCTTATCTCGTACGTATTGGCGCATTCACCGCTCTCCAGCGCGAGTGTAAAACGTTATTGAGCCCTCACAGAGCGATATTGGATTCACAAGACACATCTACGCAAATTTTGTCTGATTTATTTTTACCCGACTGCCTCAGGAGGGTTTTGTTAATGGCTTCGTGGGTGCCGCCGGTGGAATCACAGCTTTACGCAAACAACGTGAGAGAGACAGTGCGATTGTCGGTAACGTTTCTTATCTCGTACGTATTGGCGCATTTACCGCTCTCCAGCGCGAGTGTAAAACGTTATTGAGCCCTCAAATAAAGGTATTGGATTCACAAAACACATCTACACAACTTTTGTGTGATTTCTTTTTGTTGATGTTTTTGTGGGGGCCGCTGGTGGAATCACAGCTTTACGCAAGCAACGTGAGAGAGACAGTGCGATTGTCGGTAACATTTCTTATCTCGTACGTATTGGTGCATTTGCCGCTCTCCAGCGCGAGTGTAAAACGTTATTGAGCCCTCACAGAGCGATATTGGATTCACAGGACACATCTACACAACTTTTGTCTGATTTCTTTATTGGTGATGGTTTTGTGGTCACACAGCTGGTGGAAACACAGATTTACGCAAACAACGTGGGAGAGACAGTGCGATTGTCGGTAACATTTCTTATCTCGTACGTATTGGCGCATTTGCCGCTCTCCAGCGCGAGTGTAAAACGTTATTGAGTCCTCACAGACACAGAGCGATATTGGATTCACAATTTACTTCTACACAACTTTTATGCTGATGGTTTTGTGGTCACACAGCTGGTGGAAACGCAGCTTTACGCAAGCAACGTGAGAGAGACAGTGCGATTGTCGGTAACATTTCTTATCTCGTACGTATTGGCGCATTTACCGCTCTCCAGCGCGAGTGTAAAACGTTATTGAGCCCTCACAGAGCGATATTGGACTTTCAGCGGCGGTATTCCGCCGAGTGCCGGAAGACAAAGTAATTTAATATTCATAACCAGATCTAAGCATTGGTTATATGGTGCAAACTCTTTATGGAGTACCCTCAGTTATACGAACTGAATTAAAAGTTCCTATAAATATTTTTCATCGGCCGCACCTCCAGACACGTCTGAAATCTTTTCGCGCGCGAGATAAATCTCTATACGGTGATAAGACTAAAACTAAATAAAAAAATATGGTGACCTTCCATACTAACTCAAATCAGCTGATAATGCCGAGGCCTATAGGTGCCTACCTACTTTGAACATAATAAAATTATGAAATATCTCTGTTAATATAACTAAGTATGTCCAACTGAGTATGGTGTGTGGGGTTGGTGTGTAGAGAGATGAATGATAGACGAGTGGTTTATGCTAAGACCAAAAGTATATTGATTAATAAAATAGATCACTTAACGACAACGAGTACATAGGTTACATATATGGAAGGATGATGCAAGCGCCTTATAGGTATACAACATAGGTCATTGCACTACATCTCCCGCTTAATAAAAATTAAAAAATAAGTAATACTAAAGTTATTTTTTAATTATCTTATCATCTATTGACATGAATACATATTTGATTAAATTAAACAGTCACATGATTATTAAACGTGATCATAGTTCGAATCATCTCATCCTAATTTGGTATGTGTTTACATTCTTACAAATCATTGACTTCGCTAAGTATGGTACGGTCTCGTCCTATTCTTATGAATGACAATCTCTTTATTATTTTTTAATATCTTTACATTTACACCGTTCTCTTCGACGACAATATAGGGTCCTAAATATAAAGGGTCTAACTTAGTACCTACTTCATTTTTTATCAAAAGAAAATCACCCTTTTTATAAGATACAGGCTTAATTTTCTTATCATACATTTCTTTTCTATGTATCTTAGAACTAATTAAATTACTTCTAGCTTCTACTTGAGACTGTTGCAGTCTATATTTTAACTCCTTAGGGTAGTCGTCGTAGTTATAAAGTGGATCTACATTATGTGTTAAATTATTTGGTAAGTTGCAAAGTTTGCCAAATACCAATTCATAAGGTGTAAACTTCGTTTCGGTGTGCACAGTAGTATTATATGCGAAACACCAAAACTGTAGCCAATCACTCCATTGTTGACTTTGATTCTCCGTTTGAATTCTTAGGTAAGCTCCCAAGGCCTTATGAGAGTTTTCCAAAGAACCCAAACTTTCGTGATGGTATGCAGTTGATTGCGTATACTTAATATTTAGTAAAGAGCACACGTCACGCATCTGATAACGAAAAAATCGGATACCGCCTTACAAAAGCGATTGCAGGATTCGTATCAGGGAAGCAGGAGTATAGAACAGTTCGGGCGCGAATTAGAACAACTTTTCGTTGACCTTACGATAACGCAAGCCGAAGGCAAACAAGATGCTTTTGATATTTTGAAGCCACTTCACGAAAAGCAGGCTATTAAAAAATTTGCCGACGGGCTGCGTAATGAAAAGTTGAGCACGGTTATATCGGCAAGGAATTACTCGTCTCTTAAAGACGCCATTCAGGGAGCAAAAGACGAAGAGGTCAGTATGACTCCGTCTACTTCAGGTTCAGGTCAAGTTTACGTTGCGCGTGGAAGAGGCTATGGAAACAAACGTTTTCAGAGAACGACGCCAGGTAGAGGGATGAATAGGCCAGTATTTAATGGCAATAGCCAAAGGCATCATTCTTTTGGTAGAGGTTACAGTAGAGGTAGGCCTACTGGTAATTTCGCGGCATTTCGAGGCCAAAATCGATTCAATCAGAATCGAAATAACTACAGAAAGTCATACAATAATCACAACATCTGTATGGCTCAAGGCCCAAATGACTTAGGTAACCAAAACGAGCAGCAGCGGTTTTTTCGAGACCACAAATAATTACATACTCACTTATAACAATTTGAACTCAATTGAACTCTCCATAGGTACAGTTTCATTTACTTGGCTAATTGACACCGGCGCATCAATATCAGCCGTAACGGAACGTGCAGTGAGTCAGTTGCAAGTGGTTATTAACCCTAAATCCATTCTCATAAATGGCATTGGTGGACAGGTTTCATCAGAGGGTTATGTTCAGTTATCGTTGCACAAAGATGATGATCACTTTCAGCCAAATATTTTTCACGTTTTTAAAAAGTTACAGTTACCGACTAACGTCGATGGAATTTTGGGTCAAGATTTTTTATATTTTAATCGAGCTTCAATAAACTATGAATATCAATCAATACGTTTTCGGACGTTATCATTTGATTACATAACAATACCAATACAGTTGAGTTTAAATAGTGATACATTCAATAAAACTTTTGTTATACCACCGAGATGCGAGTATATTATAAACATCGAGACAAATAAGGTAGGAGACTGCGTTGTGATATCGAATGAAGTCTGTGAGGGAGTTTACATAGCTAATACATTGACTAGATGTGACAATGGAAAGATTCGAGTGCGAATTTTGAATACTAGAGATGAGCAAGTAACTTTGTCTAATTTAACGCCTGAAACGAAACCTTTGAGTGATTATGAATGCTTTGCTTTTGAGAAGAATGGAAATAGTGCTGACCGAGTAAAACAGTTGTTTTCAGAGTTGAAGTTAGGTTATTTAAATGAGGAGGAGCAAGACTCAATTTCCAATATTTGTGCCAAATATGCAGATATTTTTCATTTAGATGGAGATAGATTAACTTCTACGAATTTACCAAATCAGACAATTAATTTAAAACAAAATGTTAGTCCAGTTTATACAAAACCATACCGTTTACCCCATTCTCAAAAAATTGAAATTAATAGGCAATTGAAACAAATGTTGGAAAATGACGTCATAGAGGAATCGACTTCTGAGTGGTCAAGTCCTTTATTACTTGTACCAAAGAAGGTTGATTCTAGTGGGAAACAAAAATGGCGCATAGTGATAGATTATAGGAAGGTAAACACCAAAATCCAGGATGACAAATTTCCACTACCCAACATAACGGATATTTTGGATTCCTTGGCCGGTTCCATTTATTTTAGCCATCTGGATTTATATCAAGGTTACAATCAAGTAGGTTTGGATGAACAGAGTAGAAAGTATACGGCATTCACAGCTGATAAACATTACCAGATGAAAAGGTTACCGATGGGGCTCAAGATCAGCCCGAGTGTGTTCACAAAAATTATGACTATTGCTATGTCAGGGTTGAACTATGACAAGTGTTTTGTCTATCTGGATGACGTAATAGTTATAGGTAGAAATTTGGAAGCGCACAATAAAAATCTGATTGATGTATTCAACAGATTACGAAAAGTCAATTTAAAACTTAATCCACAAAAGTGCACATTTTTGAAAAGAGAGATTTTATATTTGGGTCATATGGTGACGTCTGAAGGAATTAAGCCGGATCCAGATAAAACTAAAGTACTAGAAAATTATCCCACTCCAACCAATGTAGATGAGGTAAAAAGATTTGTGGCTTTCGCAAATTATTATAGACGATTTATTCCATCGTTCGCTCAGATTACCTATCCTCTAAACAGATTATGTCGTAAGAATGTAGAGTTTGAATGGAATACGGAATGTATGGAGTCGTTTCAGAAATTAAAAAATGCTTTATCTAGTGAGCCAGTCTTAGAATATCCAAATTTTAGTGCAGAAAATGAGTTCATTATCCAAACAGATGCTTCCGGAACGGCTATAGGCAGTGTTTTGTTAAACGGCAATAAAAAACCAGTCGCATATAGTAGCCGTACCCTCAACAAAGCTGAAAGAAATTACCCTACGATCGAAAAGGAGCTTTTAGCCGTCGTATGGGCAGTAAAGTATTATAGGCCTTATATTTTTGGAAGACATTTTAAAATTCTAACAGATCATAGGCCACTAGTTTATTTATTCAATTTGAAAGATCCCTCTAGTAGGTTAACAAAGTTTCGACTAAAATTAGAAGAATACGACTATACGGTAGAGTACTTGAAAGGCGCAGACAATGTAACTGCAGATGCATTATCTCGCATTTCAATTACGAGTGACGAGTTGAAAAGCATGAATCATCACGTTATGTCTGTAATGACTAGAGCGCAAGTGAGGCGAGAGAAAGAGTCCAAAAATCAGGATATTTCAGATGAAAAGATTTCTAACAACGACTGGATTGATCACCCAGGAGTAGTAGAAGTTCTTAGAAAACCAAAAAATTCAGTGGAGTTATGCTTTGGGGATAAATATGTAGATAAAAAATGTAAAGAATACCTGTATAGCGATGCTAACAGTTATGTTTACTTTCCATCTGAGTCATTGATGTATTTACTACCAATATCTCGATCACATATCAAACGAGGTTTATATGTGAGAGAATTGGATAGATTTTGTAACAAGTTAAACATTAAAGAGTTATGCATTAGAAAAAATGATTTAAATATAAATTTGATTAATGAGTTAACTCGGGGTATAAAAGGAGATAAAAATTGGTCCGGACCACGCATCAATATTTTAAAAGACATAACTAGAGTAGATAATAAAGATGATCGACGGGTCATCCTTAATGATTTTCACTTATTACCCAGCAGTGGACACGCGGGTATACGTAGGATGAGTAATAATGTCAAACGTTATTTCTATTGGCCAGGTATGGATAGCGATATACAGAAATTTGTAAAAGCTTGCGATAAATGTCAGAGGCAAAAATATCAGACGCATATTAGAGAGCCAATGTGTATTACTTCTACTGCAACGTCCGCTTTAGAGAAGATTTATTTAGATTTGGTAGGTCCCTTAACAAAAGATGCCAATGGATACAATTATATACTAACTTTGCAGTGTGAGCTGTCAAAGTACGTTGAGGCGTATCCATTGCCAAACAAGGAAACGGAGTCTGTAGCAAGAGCTTTTGTTAACAACTTTATTTTGCGATATGGTGTTCCGCGAGAGGTAGCTACGGATAGAGGTACCGAATTCATTTCAGAAACCAGCGTGTCTAAATCATCGTAACTTGACGACAGTCTCAATTTAGCATTTTGCGTCAAGCGTGTTTTCAAAACAAAATTTACTAATGAAACTTCATCACTCTCGTCAATCATACTAGAGTACAACTCTATGGCGTCTATTAATTGTAAAACAGATTGTTCAGTATTATCCATTATTGGTAAAAGACCGACTGCAGTTTTAAGATCAAAATTTGGTTTTGTAGCCATGTTTGGTTTTGTCATTAACTCTGTTATTCTTAAATTTAACTTAATTATATCTTCCGAATAACCTTGAATAATTTTTCCTACTGCTATCGAAATTTCTGCCTTTTGCACTTTTTCTGCATAATTTTCTATCAACGCTTCATATTTCCCGTACAACTCTATTGCTCTCTGATATTGCTCTGTGGCTGCTCGTCCGGTCCTTCCTTTGGTTCCGTATTTAACGAGCTTATCTTTAATTTTCTTTAACTCAACATATATGTCCTTAAGATCCTTCATTTAATTGCACGTAAATTTTATCTTTACTATTCATACTAAAAAGGCAGTAATTTTGATAACATAACTAAATTAATGCAGTTAACTTTAAAGTCCATGCAAAAAAATAACGAATATCCTGCATTATATGCACGCTACGCAAAATAAACCCGCACCGAACACACATATCACTGTAAATTTTCACTGAAACACACAATGTACAATAGTCCACTTACTTGTCCCGACGACAGCCTGGATGCGTCCCTGGTCACTCAAACGCTACAACGTCTCTCCGCCTGCCGCATAGCAACAGCTGTAGCCTGACGGTCTATTTTCCTCGTCAGACACTTATGGAGCTTCTTCCACACAAGATAGAAGAAAATAATCAGCAACATACCAGCCATAGCCAACTTGATGTAATCATGTCCAACACCAGAGTTATCCGCATTTGCCATTGTGCTCCCTGCCTGGTTATTCTGGCCATTTTGGGCAATGATGACCTCTTCTTTAGTTTCCTTCGTATTTCCGATGCCCATTTTTAACAATATTGTTAGCTGAAAAGGCTGAAAAGAAAACTCGGAACACCGCGGAAACTTCACTTTTTGACTGATAGTAAATTCAACTACATAATATTCATCTCAACCCCCACACTGGTTCGGAACTCTAAAAACTGGCCTTGGTCGCCATATGGTGTGTGGGGTTGGTGTGTAGAGAGATGAATGATAGACGAGTGGTTTATGCTAAGACCAAAAGTATATTGATTAATAAAATAGATCACTTAACGACAACGAGTACATAGGTTACATATATGGAAGGATGATGCAAGCGCCTTATAGGTATACAACATAGGTCATTGCACTACATGAGAATAGTTTTCATTTGTCCGAATGTCGACGGGGCGGCGGGGCAGTCTCGCGAGGCGCCCTTTGTGCTACCCTCGTTAGCAAAGTCGAGACCACTTCAAAGGGCCCGGTCCACCTGCCACTACCGGAACTCGCCTTTATCATTCTTTATCATCTTTCACGATCATTTCTATTTCTATCTATTTCAGCCTATTGCAGTCCACTGCTGGACGTAGGCCTCCCCCAGGGAACGCCATAAGGCACGATCTCCCGTTCTTGCCATCCAGTCGCTACCAGCCGCCTTTTTCAAGTCATCGGTCCATCTGGCCGGAGGGCGTCCAACGCTACGCTTGCCGAGGCGTGGCCTCCACTCGAGAACCCGCTTACTCCACCGTCCGTCGGTTCTACGACAGATGTGGCCAGCCCACTGCCACTTCAGCTTGCTACACTTCCAGACTATGTCCGTCACTTTGGTCTTTTTTCGGATGGCCTCATTCCGGACTTTATCCATTATAGAGATACCAAGCATAGACCTTTCCATAGCTCTCTGAGTGACATGTAGCCGGTGGGCCAGTTTTACTGTCAAGTTCCACGTCTCGGCTCCGTAGGTCATGACTGGTAGGACGCATTGATCGAACACCTTGGTCTTAAGGCATTGTGGCAAAGATGATTCGAGGATGTGACGCAGCTTTCCAAATGCTACCCAACCAAGCTGCACTCTTCTGGTGATTTCAGCCTCAAAGTTGTCTCTTCCCATCTGCAAAGTTTGCCCAAGGTACACGTATTTCTGGACAACTTCAAGGACTACACCTTCGACGGAGACCGGCTCGGGGATTATGTGTTGATTGAACATGACCTTCGTCTTATCCAAGTTCATCCCAAGTCCAACACGTCTCGAGGCAGAGTTAAGACTAGATAGCATTTTTTGCAGGTCCTGCAGCGATTCGGCCATTATGACTATGTCGTCGGCAAAGCGGAGATGCGTGAGACTTTCGCCGTTGACGTTGATGCCCAGTCCATCCCACTGTAGAGTTTTGAAGACATCCTCCAATGCGTTGGTGAAGAGTTTCGGGGATATAACGTCACCCTGTCTTACACCACGGAGCAGTTGGATGGGTCTTGTATTATGGGTTTGTACTTGAACGGACATCGTTGCCATTTGATAAAGGCTTCTCAGCACCTCCACATACCGCCAGTCGACTTGGCACCGCTACAAGGACTCCAAAACAGCCCAGATTTCGATAGAGTCGAAGGCTTTTTCGTAGTCCACAAAAGCCATACACAGTGGTTGGTTATACTCCTCTGTCTTCTGTATAACCTGCCTTACAGTATGGATGTGGTCCACGGTACTGAAGCCCTTACGAAACCCGGCCTGTTCCGGTGGCTGAAAGGCGTCAAATCTTGATGCCAGACGATTCGTGACGACTCTCGAGAACAGCTTATAGAAGTGGCTCAGAAGTGTGATCGGCCTATAGTTTTTGAGAAGCGTTTTGTCTCCTTTTTTGAAAAACAATGCCACTACACCTCTGCTCCACGCCCTCGGGGTTGTCCCATTGGCTATTACAGAGTTGAAAAGCCTTTTCAGCTCCTCGAGGACAGGTTTTCCACCGGCCTTAAGTAGCTCAGAGGCCACTCCGTCTTCCCCGGGAGCCTTCCCATTCTTAAGCTGTCTGAGAGCCGCCGCGATTTCGTCTATATCTACGTCCGGGAGATCTTCTGTAAAGTGGCGGGAGAGAGGAGCTCTTGGGTCTGGGGTCGCATCAGGTGGAGGCTTTTTCGCATGTGAGGCATACAGATTTCCATAGAAGTCCTCAATTTCAGCGAGAATCTCTGGAACCGATGTGACAGTTACACCATTCGAGGTAGTTAGCTTTGCCAGATGACTCCTTCCCAGTGTCTTGGTAAAAACTTTCGACCCTCGGTTTTTCTCAATCGCCTCCTTTACGAGTCGAGTGTTATAGCTTCGGAGGTCGCGCCTTACCATACTTCGGATCTTTTTGTTAAGTGACTGGGGATCTGGCAATGCATCCTCTGGTGTTTCCCGTCTAATTCGCATCAGTTCCAGGACCTCGCTTGAAAGTTTGGACTTCTTGTCTGTTCGCCTTTTACGAAAATGCTTCGTCCCCACTTCGCGAATAGCCCCGACTATGCTCTCTAGGTCCTCGTCAACGTTTGCCGGGGTCTCCAGGGCAGCGAATCGATTTTTCAGTTCAAGTTGGAACTCCTCATGTCCGGCTTGGGGCAGATTGGGACGGAGAACTTGCTTCACCATGCGGTTTCTTTCTAGCTTGAAGTTGATATTTAGGTGCCTCTTACTAGTCGGTGATCACTTCCGGTATTGAACCTACTGATCACTGAGACATCCCTAAATATATGCCGTTTATCCGTCATGATGAAGTCGATCTCGTTCTTCGTCCTGCCGTCAGGGCTCTTCCAGGTCCACTTCCGTTGGGGCTTTTTCTGATAAAAGGTGTTCATACAGAACAGCCCCTGCCTGCTAAGAAAGTTGACTAGCATTTGGCCCCTCTGGTTTCTGCTCCGTAGCCATGTGGTCCCAAGCTTGATTCGCCGTGCTCCTGTCCCACTTTAGCGTTGAAGTCCCCCATGACAACAGTGAAGTGGGTCTTAGTGGTTTGGTGTATGGCTTTCGACACGTCGTCGTATAGGGCCTCCACCTCTTCATCTGAGCTGCTCGAAGTCGGCGCATATACCTGTACGACCTTAAGAGAGTACCTCTCGGTCAACTTCAGTACGAGGTACGCTACCCTGTTCGAGACGCTGCTGATCTCCTCCACGTTGTCACAGAGAGCCTTATTGACAAGGAACCCTACGCCACCCTGGGATTGTGCGCTCCCTTCCCTGAAGTAGAATAGGTGGCCTGATTCTAGGGTTATCGTGTCCTCCCCCTCTCTTCGGATTTCTGACAATCCCAGAACATGCCACCGTATCTTATCTAATTCTACCTCAAGGATTTGGAGACTTTCGTCCAGCCGCAGACTGCGTCCGTTATATGTCGCCAGGGTCAGTCTATGGCAGCCGTAGTCCGTAGCCCGGGGATTCTTCGCACCCCCTGCCCTACCATTACCCGGCCCGCTACCGTAGCCCGGGGCAGTAAGGCGGCCGGGAACTAGGGGCCGGTTTTTTCTCGTCCTGTCCATGGGGGGTTTTGCCCATAGTCACCACGCTGGGCAGGCGGGTTGGTGACCGCAGTGTGTGTTTGTGGACTATGTTGTCAACACGGGAGGCGCTGCTGCCCACCTCCCGGAAGCCCTTTATCGCCTCTTACGATACCCACGGGCAGATTTGGGGTGGTGAGATTCTACTCTGCCGACACCACACGGCAACGATCATTTCAATAAAATACTTTTATATGAAAAGTTGACTCGCTCAGGAAAATTATCAATGCACTTGTTTTGGCGTTGAATTTTCAATAAGTACATACATAAACATTTTGTAAGTATCATCATCATCCTCCTGCCCTTATACTTATATTGGTCGAAGGCCCTTATCCCAATTACTTAGGGTCGGCGCAACACGTTTTGTTGAACACAAAATCGTGTTCCGAAGGATTTGGCTTAATTTTAAGACCAGTCGCCGACATTTTGTAAGTATCAGCCAGCAATATTGTCTTTAGTCTAATACCAATATACCAACTATAATATGGTGAAAACTAGTGACCAATATAGCGAAAATGCAGGATAGGTTTGGTGATAAGGAACAATCTTTCCCCAAGAACAGCTTTCTCCAAGGAATACCTTATAGGTCTATATATATAAAAAAAAATATCCCATTGTAACTCAAATCAGCTGATCGACAATTTTGTTCGGGAGATCCATTTTTTTTCATAATTCATCCTATACGTTCCCTGGGGAATGTTGTTCCTTATCACCAGCCGGTTCTGAGTTTTGGCTATCGGTCACTAGTAAAAAACCCAATAAAACCCGGTGTCTAGTCGCGGGTCACCGCTGGTTATCTCATAATACCTATCTACTCTCCAATTGGTAGTTTCTGGGTAGAACGCGCAATATCTTACAAACGCTTGCATTCTACGCTATTTCAAAAAACTTACGTATCAAAAAGATAAATCTGTTTTCTTTACTTGCTTACTGTCTTGTCGACGCAAAATATTGTTTGAAATAGTTTTAAAACGAAAATACTTAATTATAGAACCATGCAATTATCAGAGAGGTCTACATTAGGTATAGGTATGACTGTACAATACTTTATTATTACTTCATTATTGAAATAAAAAAAAATAAAAAAATTACGACTGTACAAGTTATTCCATCAATTTGAGGTTTACGAAGACGTAGCTAGTTTACTTGTTTGGTTTCAAATAATGTGACTGAGTGTCAGTTTTGGAGAAGCTGTTGCACTCTCTGAAAGTTTGCAGCCAACGAAAACTTGTATTGCACTATCTAGAAACTTTGCGGCGGCACAGGCGGCACTAAAACAAACTATACGGAACCTATATGTCTCTATACTTATCTATACCTCCTAGTACATAATGGAAGATAGTTTTCCAGCCAGTCAGAGGGTTACCCAGGTAAGAAATTTTTAATTTACTATCTCAAGTGTATACCAATGTTTTAAAAGCAATGATTTATTATATTTTTAACTTTCTTATGCTACGACGAAGACGCGACGCTACGACAAGTAGAGTAGAACGCTGGTCGAAGAAGTTTTCATTTTAAATTGAAATGGTCACGTTTAAGAAAAACAGATGCTTTTGGTATAAGCAGCACGTATAGGTACAGACATAGGCACCCTTACCTACTAGTCCTCGAACTTCTGGTTCTCTACTTCGCTTAGTGGGGCAGGCATATAATACTTAATTTTTGGTCTTGTTAATTTAGCTAAAACTTTAGATCAGACCATACTTACTAATGGTCTACGAAATCTTACAAAACGATCAATAACAAAATAACTCGCTGGATTTAAATAAACTGAGTAGGTACTAGGATCTTCAGATGCGTGTTTGTTTGACTATGAGATTTTTGTAACAGACAGTGAAATCTCTCGTTTCAGAGATACACTTGACCAAAAATATTATCTAGATGAATGTTCAGTGGAACTTTGTAATTAATGATTCGCTTATCTTAGCACGACATGGAGGAACTTCTGACTCCCGCTCCATTTCGCCCTTGAATGTACTCCTGTCTGTATATAGATAATTCTTATATTAGCTTCTTTAATTGTGAATTCAAAGATTTGTTCTATAAAACAGAGAATTAACTGTATCGGAACGGAATCCAAATTAGGTCGATGTAGGTCGTAAAACTACTCGCGTCTATAATTCGGTTGAAAACTTCAACCGTGTCTATCTATGAAATTTTAAGAATTCCCTCGATTGGCGAGGAGGAGGAGCCTTTTAGGTACTACTTTTTTTTTGTCTATAAGGCCAAATTGGTCCATAATTCGTACCAACATATAGAAACATACGGGTCGAATTAAAAACCTTTCTTGTCGATTTATCTTTTAAAAGGCGAGTGGAATAAATACTTTACGTAAAATAAAGGTTTCTACATCATAAATGAAGATTACTGGCATAACTGGGCATAACTTACACTCAGTGTCACATTTTAGTGCGGAAAGGAGCTGCTCGAACTATTTTAACTTGAAGCAATATTCTTGTGCGTATTTTATTATCGGATTCACTTTTCTTATCTCAATTTTCCTCACGAGTGATCGGTCTTTCAGCTTCGAAAACTTTTCGAACGCGCAAATTACGAACAGAACGTAGAGCTTACGGAATAAGAATTTGAAATTATTTCGTTCAAGTAGCGGTAATGTAACTCAGACGGAAGAATTTTCACATTCACAATGAAACGCTTTCATGGATGGGCATTAATAGAATGAATGGAATTAATATTTCGACGATGAAATTTTGTGATTAGATAGGTACAGCTTATTACGGATAAATGAGCTCAAAATGTCTTTTGTGAATGTTCTTACCTAAATTTATGTAGGTACCTACCTTTTACTTCAATCTGCGACGCTGAAGAACCCAGCAACAAAAAGAGTAGCATTTGCAAATAATCTGTAAGCAAATCATATTTCATATCTTCATTCAAGTACAAAATTGTGCTTGGAATAAAGCAAAGTTGTGAATCGTGGCGCATTTGACATGGTTTTATTAGTCTTCGAGTGTAGCCGGCGGGGGTCGCGGAAGACATAAATATCTCGCGCGTCCCCGACTCCACAAAACTTGCACGACTCTAGTTCAAAATACATTTTCATCTTTATTCATGTGGGTATCTAATTTTATGAAATAAAGGGTCTTCTTTTTAATTTTCACGTTATATGTTTGATATCAGAGTACCCAACTTTTAACTATGATTGTATCAGTTTTGTGTAATGTGTGGCAGTCTTGTGCCAGTATTCAATTTTGTTGTTATATTTCTATATTTAATCAATTGTATCCACTGAATTGTAGGTACATTATCAAAGTTATGAATAAATTAAAACTTTACAAATCTAAATAAAGTTTAACAGTAATAATCGGTAGTTTCATCTCGTTTCCTATTGTTTACAAAATCTAACAGTTTAAATTAAATACCAGTATCTAAAGGTAAAGAATACCTAAGTAATTAAATTAAGCAAGTTCCTCGCGAAGTAAAGACAGGTTGGGTACTTTTGCCGACCTACTGTGTTCTTGGTAGGTATAGGTACTTTGGTAAAATAAATAGAAACGGAATAAATTAACTAAACGCTATTCGGAAGCGCCGCTGTTTCAAAAATTTCAATATCTGACCTGTAATAAAAAAAAAAGAAAATAGCGCCAATGTTTATTCTAATTTCAAAAATGGAATTAATAAAACTTAAAATGGTTTCCAGTTCTGGCGGAAGGAAGTGAGCCGTCGCGGAGGCCATTCGCGTCGGAGGCGCAGGAGCCAAGAATAATGGGTGCCGCGAGAACTTTGTCCCGGAACCGCAGATGTGAGAAGTATTAGAGGGAACCCGACAAACTACCCGAGTGTAATCATTATACAAAATATTAAAATCTATTTGCAATAATATTAAGCGAAACGCAAAATAATAAACACTTTAATAGATCTTTAAAAAGCTCTCCTTGTTTGTGTCAATCAAGCAAGACCGTAGCGTTTAATAGTTGTCAAATAATGTTGTTGTATCTACTCGAACAAGACGTATGACACCGCGGAATGATCCGACATGATGATTACGTATGTACACTTGTACTTACACTGAATGTGAAAGTTTTATTTTTTTACGCTGTAGTTCAGTGTTGTTAAGCTTAAAAAATATAGAACTCTTTGAGCGTGCTGCAAATCTGGTGATAATGATTTTTTGCAGAAGCGCCGCTGTCTCAAAAATTTCAATGACAATGTTTATTCTAATTTCAAAAATGGAATTAATAAAGCTCAAAATGGTTTCCAGTTCTGGCGGAAGGAAGTGAGCCGTCGCGGAGGCCATTCGCGTCGGAGGCGCAGGAGCCAAGAATAATGGGTGCCGCGAGAACTTTGTCCCGGAACCGCAGATGTGAGAAGTGTTAGAGGGAACCCGATCAACTGCCAGAGTGTAACCATTAAACAAAATATTAAAATCTATGTGCAATAAAACAAAGCGAAACGCAAAATAATTAACACATTAAAAGATTATTTAAACCTACATTTTCTCACAAAATAAAGACAGTTGGGTACTTTTGCCTACCTACTTGGTATCCGTTCTTGGTAGGTATAGGTACTTTTGTAAAATAAATAGAAACAGAATAAATTAACTAAAGGTTTTTCGGAAGCGGCGCCGTCTCAAAAATTTCAATATCTGGCCTGTAATTAAAAAAAAAAGAAAATAGCGACAATGTTTATTCTAATTTCAAAATGGAATTAATAAAACTCAAAATGGTTTCCAGTTTTGCCGGAAGGAAGTGAGCCGTCGCGGAGGCCATTCGCGTCGGAGGCGCAGGAGCCAAGAATAATGGGTGCCGCGAGAACTTTGTCCCGGAACCGCAGATGTGTGAAGTGTTAGAGGGAACCCGACGAACTACCCGAGTGTAATCATTATACAAAATATTGAAATCTATTTGCAATAATATTAAGCGAAACGCAAAATAATAAACACTTTAATAGATCTTTAAAAAGCTCTCCTTGTATGTGTCAATCAAGACCGTAGCGTTTAATAGTTGTCAAATAATGTTGTTGTATCTACTCGAAGAAGACGTATGACACCGCGGAATGATCCGACATGATGATTACGTATGTACACTTGTACTTACACTGAATGTGAAAGTTTTATTTTTTTACGCTGTAGTTCAGTGTTGTTAAGCTTAAAAAATATAGAACTCTTTGAGCGTGCTGCAAATCTGGTGATAATGATTTTTTCCAGAAGCGCCGCTGTCTCAAAAATTTCAATACCTGGCCCGTAATTAAAAAAAGAAAATAGCGACAATGTTTATTCTAATTTCAAAAATGGAATTAATAAAACTCAAAATGGTTTCCAGTTCTGGCGGAAGGAAGTGAGCCGTCGCGGAGGCCATTCGCGTCGGAGGCGCAGGGGCCAAGAATAATGGGAGCCGCGAGAACTTTGTCCCGGAACCGCAGATGTGAGAGGTGGTAGAGAGAACCCGACGAACTATCAGCGTGTAACCATTAAACAACATTTAAAAATCTATGCGCAATAAAACACAGACGAACGCAAACTAATAAACACTTTAAAAGATCTTTGAAAAGCTCTCCTTGTTTCAAGACCGGTTAAAAGTTGTCAAATATGTTGTTGTATCTACTCGAACAAGTACGACATACTTGTAGTAGGCGGTTGAAAAACTCTGACACCAGGGTTCATCGGGTCGTTGAACAACTCGGTGTGCCACACGAAGAGAGAGAGAGTACGACATCGGTAACCGCGGAATGATCCGACATGTCAAACGCGTACATGCTTCTACCTACTTACACGGAATGTAAAAGTTTGACGTTTTTTGCGCTGTAGACAATTCAGTGTTATGTTGTTATGCTTAAACATTATAAAACTTTTTGAGCGTGCTGCAAATCTGGTGATAATGATGAGTCTTTCTTGGCTTCATTTAGGTTGTTCATAAGATCACTTCTAGAATATTTTATCTCTGTTGGAATTCCTAAGCACATTAGTGGAGTTTTTCCTTCCGATGTAGGTGGGGAAGTTGTACCGGCCCCTGGGGACGCGGCTGGCTGGGACGCCGGTCGCCTAGCTTGTAAGATAATGCTACGGCGTTTAGACCTAAGCTGCTATTTGGTTTTGGGTAGGCTTAAATAAAAAATCTGTGTGTCTAGGTAAGAAGAGGAACATACTTCTGAACAAGAATGATAGATAAGATTATAAAACAGCGTGTAGAAGTTGATTTATTGGCAAATGTTTTTAGATGAAAGTTTGAAGGGGAAAAAAACTTAATGTTGTTTTCTTTACTAATCTTAAATTTGTTATTGTTTCGAAATGTGTAGGCAGTTAAGTGTATAAAGTTATTTTAGAACACATACCTAAGTTTTCATTAAGATATTTTTAATTTTTAACCGCTATTAGTCCTTTGGTCTTGGTAGTTTCTAAACTACCCGGTTAGTCCGATTACAGTATTGAAGAAATGAGCGATCATAATGCGAACACGATTTTCTTATATTCTCAAATCAGTCAGTTAATGGGCGTAAACTAACTTCGGTACGGTACACGCATGTTCACTCACTCACTACCATACTATTGGAATTCCTAAGCACATTAGTGGAGTTTTTCCTTCCGATGTAGGTGGGGAAGTTGTACCGGGCCCTGGGGACGCGGCTGGCTTGCTCACCGGTCGCCTAGCTTGTAAGATAATGCTACGGCTTTTAGGTCTAAGCTGTTCTGTTATTTTGTTTGATCACACATAGAAGAGAAATGATATGAGTAGGTCGTATGACATAAGTAACCGTAGAATGATCCGACATGTCAAATGTGTACCTCACTTTTTAGGTTTTTTTTTTCAGTTTTTACCAATCTGTTTGTGGTGATGATGAATGATGAGTCTTTCTCGGCTTCATTCAGGTTTTTCATAAGATAACTTCTGGAATATTTTTTCTCTGTTGGAATTCCTAAGCACATTAGTGGAGTTTTTCCTTCCGATGTAGGTGGGGAAGTTGTACCGGGCCCTGGGGTCGCGGCTGGCTTGCTCGCCGGTCGCCTAGCTTGTAAGATAATGCTACGGCGTTTAGACCTAAGCTGCTATTTTGTTTTGGGTAGGCTCAAATAAAAAATATAAAACTCTTTGAGCGTGCTGTAAATCTCACAGTGATGTGATGATGAGTCTTTCTCGGCTTCATTTAGGTTATTCATAAGATCACTTCTATAATATTTTTTCTCTGTTGGAATTCCTAAGCACATTAGTGGAGTTTTTCCTTCCGATGTAGGTGGGGAAGTTGTACCGGGCCCTGGGGTCGCGGCTGGCTTGCTCGCCGGTCGCCTAGCTTGTAAGATAATGCTACGGCGTTTAGGCCTAAGCTATGCTATTTTGTTTCGGGTAGGCTCAAATAAAAAAATCTGTGTGTCAAGGTAAGAAGTAACATTGTAGGTAGGTTTACTTCTTAACAAGATTGATAGTAAGATTGTAAGACAGCATGTAGGAGTCGATTTATTGGCAAATCGTTTTAGATAAAAGTTTGAAGGGGAAAAACAATTCAATGTTGTTTACTTTACAAATCTTGCTATTATTTCGTAATGTGTAGGCAGTTAAGTGCCTTCTATTTTAAATAAATTAATAGTTTAAAAAACACTAAAGAACACGCTTTTAAAGGTGCACGTAAAAGTAAAAAATAAATTACGGATCGTTGTCTCTATTTCTGCATCGGTATTGCATGGTGTCTTACCTGTCAGCTTAGAACAATCTAGTTCTTAAACTACCCCGTTACAGTATTGAAGAAATGATCGATCATAATGCGAACACGATTTTCTAATATTTTCAAATCAACCAGTTAATAAGGGTAAACCTTCGGTACAGTATGTAAGTATACGCATGTTCAATCACTGCCATACTAAGCATGTCCATTAGGATTTCCCCTCCAATCCAAGCAATACAAAACGTATCTGAAAACACATGAAAAGAAAAACCCGCAATAATAGAAGCATTTGTTTGGCAATTGGCCGCGCGTTTGTAGCCACCAGCGGCGGCCAGAATGTGGCGGAAAATTGCACCGATTCAGCCGCCGCGCCGCGTACGGCCTGTGTGCACTGCTTTTTTGTGTTTGCTAATTCCTGTTACAAGCAAGCCTACCCACCGACATGTTTTCAAATGTGAGTATTTGGTACCTGCACTTTAAAACCTAAAAATATCTTTTTCATCCCCTCTATTCAAAAAACTACGCTTTGGTCGCACTTAAGTGGGATTAAAATAGGTCTTTTAATCCCAAGGGATTAAAATTCATTTGAATTTGGAACACAAATATTTACAGCCAATCAATCGAAAATTTACTACAGATAGGTTTTTTCTCTGCAACACTACCTGTTATCTGTTATTTTATTGAGTATTTTACACCTAGTATGTAGCTCATAAAATACCTAATTCCTAGCATAATTTGAAATTAAAAAGTAATGTGTCAAATTTTATTTTTCTTTTGGCGCGATTACTAGCCAGCAATGGCCAACAACAATATAACCTCCCAATTATATTGCAATAATATGAAATGAAATGAGTGAGAATGTTTTGTAAGTATTGGATGTTTATAACGCAATTTATATGATGTATTGTAAAATAATGGACAATAGCTAGCAATATTCGTAGATTAAGTAAGTATTTATTGTTTTTCTCATAGAGGGGGATGAAAAGTAGTATGTATCACTCGGGTATAAAGTTATTTATTCTCGGGCGACTTACATTGAATCCCTCGCTTCACTCACGATTCTACTTTAAAATCCCTCGCTACGCTCGGGATTTTACTCTAGAATCCCTCGTTCCGCTCATGATTCAAAATAGCGCCCTCGCCCTAAATATATCACTTTATTCCCTTGTTATAAAAACTACTATTGTTTGCTACCGTACAGTCCTGCAAACATTGTTGAACAAAACTATGAAACACGCGTTCTTGAAATCACCATTTGATTATCTCTTTTAGTTAACCGTTTGCGTGACAGAATTCGCTACGCAAACGTTGTCTAGCCATTTAATTAAAATAAGTCCTTTGACGTTATTGGAGAATCTGACTTCATTTGAGAGCTGACTGTAAACTACACAAGCCGGATTTGCAGATAAAACTCCCCGTTTCCAATAATAACCCGCCACCTGGACCACGATTGTACCTCGTTTCATCTAATGTAACAAGTGAAATGAGTTTTGAGGGAACCACTACTCGCAGCCCGATTTTAGACGAAGTTTCCCCAATTTGCGTCGAACTTTCTCCAGTTAGGGCAGAATTCATCAAGCGGTGATATTTGAAAGTGTGTGCAGGCAGGGAGGGAGGAATGAAGGTCGTGTAATGGATAACAATTACTTACTCTGTGCTCGCTAGTGCGGGGCTCAGCGCGACGACCCTAATTAGGGAGGCTCTTGACACAAGATCCTTTGCCAAATTTATAGGTCAAATGGCAACATGATTTATTCAAACTTGCTCTGGGAAATTCCTACTAAGGCACCTTACTCACTCCTGCAATAACCTTGCAATATAATCTACCTTCTAAGTTTTCAATTTCTTGTCTGCGATGAGTTTTTCTCCGCCGATATCAACTTGCAAATCAGATTATACCACCCGAGCGCAAGATAGTCTACAAAATAAGTACCTAAGTAGGTATTTGTATGGCGTGTTGAGGAGCTCGGCGGATGCACCTATTGTCGTTCAGGCGTAATGGGAAACTCAGGAGCCGGGCCACAGTAGAGATAAGAGATAAAGTATTATTATGAGCTTGAGACTGCTCTACTTTGTTTATTACGGGTGCAGTGACAATTTGGCACGTCTAATATTAAAATTTTGCTTGTTTTACGCTTTATATTACAATGTTGTTTTTCTTTTTAAGGCATTCTTCTTAAAATAGTTTTTCTTTACTGTGTTCTCAGTTTTCACAGTTCGCTCGCTTCATTGCTTATAAAATTGTAAACTGGAACAAAAGGAAATTTTTGTGTGGCGTTTAGTGTCGTCACTACGAGGCGCCATGTGTAGTCCATAAAGATAAAAGAATTCCTGCACAGGTTCAACGTGTAAATGAAAATAAGCGTTTTTCTTTAACTTAGACTTTTTTTGTAAAAGAGCATGCTATGCAGAAAGAAGAAAAATAATAAATTGGTACTTTCAGGTACAATATTTCCATTTTAATGCGTCGTTGTGATTTTATTATCATCATCTACAAGTATAGAATGAACAGACGACCGAATTTTAATGACTTATTGTAGATCTTTGGTGTACTTGAAGCCGAAATAACCAGTTACTCCGAAATTGAAATCTATTGTTTTGAATTTGAAGGCAGAACAGTTGAAATTGCTTTTCTCAATTTTCTGATTTTCCGTCAGAAAATGTTGCGTTTAAAGTTTGATCCACCTACCCTGGGATATTAATAGAATGTAACCATTTCGTTATTTTTCGGCTTGAACCTAATTGGCTACGCCAGAAATGATATTTTTCATTCCATTAGGATGATGAAGTAACCATTTCGTTATTTTTCGGCTTGAACCTAATTGGCTAAGCCAGAAATGATATTTTTCATTCCATTAGGATGATGAAGTGAAAAATGTTGCCCACATGAAACAAAAGTCTATAATTGTATACTCAGACCATATTGACCCACAGAATTAGATCAATTTACAATGAAGTTTGGCATTTGTTTACTATTCCGGTCTCGTACTTGGCGGTCTGAGTAATCCTCTTATATTTATCGGTCAGTAGCAGCAAGTTAAGAGCAACCAAAGATTCACAATCGTTGGATCTTGAATTACAATATCTAATCTAATTAAAGAACCAACCTTTTGTATTCAGTTGGAATATGAAATACCTAATTACCCTATTTTTTTTGCGTAGTAGGTAATAGTTTAGTCTGTTTCTCTTTTTGTTAAGCTCTAGGTAATGTTTACGGCCCCAGGGCCTTTATAACTACGACGATCGGCTTGGTGGGGAGCGAGGGCTCATCCAGAAGTAGTATAATTGTTCAAACTCCCATATAACCATACAAAATATGTTGCCGTTGGAGCTAGACTGGGCTTAGGTGTAGTTCTGCGAAAGACTGATCTGATCAGACTTTGAGGTAAATAGTCAATAATGTAAAAATACATTCATAAGCTCTCCTAAGTGTCTAGGCTCTACATTAAATATTAAACACATATTGACAATCCACTCGGGTATAAAATTCGTCTCTCACAATACAACATTCGTGCAATATTGAAAGGCCTAGAAACCTTTTTGATCACATTCGCCCATAGATAGCTGACCTTCCAGTGATTTAGAGGCGATTCCTGTGAAGTACACGGGTACTTGACTATTTTTACCCGACTGCCTCAGGAGGGTTATGTTTTTCGAGAGTATGTATTTATGTATCCAGAAATTTATTTTCTCGGGCAACAACCCAAAAGGCTGGGCGTATCTTGACATGTGAGGTGTCGTAATATTTAAAATTAGCGTAAGTGACAGCTATATAAAAAAAAATCATAAATTCAAGATGGCAGATTTAAATCCTAAAATACAACTTCCAAATTACCACAGTCGGGTTTTTGTTTTTAATACATCTGCTTGTTTGAGGTGTGGCAAATTCAAGGAGTATTGTTTGTTGTGATGATAAATAGAAGGGGCCGGTGGCGCTGGTGCTGAGAGATATTACTATTTACTAGGGATGCAAAATTTATCACACTATCGATAAAAAGATAAAGTATATCGAGTTCAATCGATATCGATATATCGATCTCATTCGAAGAAGAAGAAGAAGAAGTGGCGGATTCAGAAATTACTCAAGGAGGGGAGGAGGTGCGCTCAAGATATCTTGAGCCATCCTTAGTGTGGATTCGGACGTACGCGTTTGCCTGTATCCACCAGTGAATGGCCTTGGCCTCTGATATATAGGTATATTATCGATATTTCTTAAAACTGAAATCATTGAAATTGTGGAAGAAAAATGTTTTGTGATAAATTACTCTGGCATTTATCTATCGTGCTTTTGAACACAATACCATTTCATCAGTCAGCAAGTAACTTATTTAAATGTTGTTAGTTTACAATGTTACCCACTTTGCGTTTCGATATTTGACTTCTATATATTGAGCTTTTGATATCGACATGTAGGTATGTCTTATCGATATACCGATAGTTTCGGGCATCGATATATCGATATTTGACATTACATCCCTAGAGATATAACGGATGGCGCGGTCGCGGCGGCGCTGATTTCCCACACGAATGCCACAACGAGGGCAACAAGTCAACCGAACTTCTTGCGATGTTTCTACCTCAGTTATTATGTTCCTAATTTACTTACCCATGACGTGTGCTCGTAAACATTTCATTGTGTTACTTTTACTGCACACCACTATCAGTCTGGCTAGCAACATTGACATAAAAGTCTCTTCGATATATCGATAGCTTCGAGCTTCGATATATCGATATTTATCCTTATCATTACATTCCTAGAGATATAACGGATGGCGCGGTCGCGGCGGCGCTGATTTTCCACAAGAATGCCACAACGGGGGCAACAAGTCAACCGCACTTCTTACGATGTTTCTACCTCAGTTATTTTATTATATTTCTAATTTACTTTCTCGTGACTAGAGGCTACTATACCGAGCTGGAAGTTCGTGAGCTGTCAGTTCATAAAAATATTTCTATCTCATTTATACAACCCACCCGTCCCGCAGCCGTAAAAGAGACAGTTATAGCTGGCTACCGGAAAATTTGCGTTCTGGGTTTACCAGGTTCCCCGTTCGAAATCGCCACCAAATTTGTTGATAGTGGCATTATTTTGCTGCCAATAAAATATTCTATGCCCGTATCATTTGTTTTGCTAAAATTATTGTCATATTTAGAAGATACCAAGGCGTAAACTTGGTGATAATTTTAGAGCATTTTGCCACAGCCATATATTTTTTTAAATGCATTATTACAACCAGAAAAAGAATATGGAGCATAGATCTAGTCCAGAAGAGTTACCGTACCAAAAATTGAGTCGATCGGTTGCGAATTGGCAGAGGGATATGTTGAAAGCGTTTGTATGAAAAATAATGACTATCATTATTGGCCTCATACGTCTGTGACAGACGATTTATTCAGTGTCTGAGGCAAGATTTTTCATGGCTGTATAAGCCGATACGGGAGCGGCATGACTTTCCGCACGCTCTACAAACGAAGGTGGAATTAGAGACTGGCACATGCATGTTTAGATGTCGTTTTTGCCTTTTGTTTGCGAGACCAGCGAACCAGGCATCATCGTGAGCTTTACGCCCATCAAACACACGCTTTCGCCATACATCCCTATTCTCAGCAAGCTTCTCCCAGCTTTGATGGTCGATGTCAAACGCAGCCATGTCCCGTTTGGCGCAATCTTTGAAACGTAGCATCGGTCTTCCAACTCCTCTTTTGGCGTTAGCTACGGCGCCAAGTAGGACACGCCGCGGTAGACGCGAAGGTTCCATGCGGTACACATGCCCTAGCCACCGCAATCGTCTTTGCTTAAGCAAAGCGGTAAAGCTAGGCAGCTGTGCAATTTCTAGAACTCGCTCGTTTGTGACTCTGTCCTGCCAAGTTATATGCAAGATGTTTCTTACGCAGCGCATATGAAATGTGTTGAGTCGACGTTCTTGTTTTGCGTACGAAGCCCAGGTTTCAGCTCCATATAAGAGTATGCTTAGAACGCAAGTTTGGTAAACAATTATCTTGGTTTTTGTGGTCAGGTGTTTATTATTCCATACTCTTGTACTGAGCCTGCCGAACATGGTCGCCGCTTTGCCGATACGAGTATTGATCTCAGCATCGAGGGTCAGATTGTTCGACACAGTCGACCCCAAGTAGCAAAACTTGTCAACTATGTTCAAGGGAACGCCACCGAGCAAAATACGTGGTGTTTCTCCACCTTGAGCTAGCACTACTGTTTTTTTGGCATTAATGGACATTGAGAACAGAGAACACGCGTGGGAAAACTTATCAACAATGTCTTGAAGCTCACTTTGAGAATTAGCAACGAAGGCTGCATCGTCAGCGAACAAAAGGCTATCGACGAATAAGTCATCGCGGTTACGCTTTGACTTAAGAAGCGAGATATTGTACAGCTTCCCGTCAGCCCTAGTGTGCAGGTGTATACCCTGTTGGTCATCGCCGAAAGCAACTTTAAAAGCAATGAGAAGAAAATACCAAACAGGGTAGGAGCCAACACGCAGCCTTGGCGAACACCTCTACGCATTTCGAACGGCTCGGATGTATTGCCGTTAAAAACAACAGATCCTTTCATGTCCTCGTGGAAGGATTTAATGAGGCTTAGAAGTTTTGGAGGGCACCCGATGTTTAAAAGTGCAGTATAGAGTCCTTCCTGCTCACGGTGTCGAAGGCTTTGTTAAGGTCGACGAACGCCACAAACAGAGGTGTTTTCTGCTCTCTACACTTTTCCTGCAGTTGGCGAAGTGTAAAGATCATATCTGTTGTGGAACGTTGGGCGCGGAATCCACATTGCGATTCGGGATATACACGATCAGCAAGTTTTGGAGTCTTATTAAGACTAACCGAGCAAATAATTTACCTACTATACTTAAAAGGGATATTCCACGATAACAGTTACAGTCACCGCGGTCACCTTTGCCTTTGTATAGGGTAATGATGTTAGCATCGCGCATATCCTGTGGTATATATCCCGCTTCCCAACATTTACACAACAGATTGTGCAGGATGGGTAATATGCACTTGAGCCTGATAATTTCGGCGTGGGTACCATCGTTTCCAGGTGATTTTCCAATTTTAAGCTGCTTTACAGCCTTGTGGTACTCCTTATGGTAGGAAGATCATCTAACTCAGTCCAGGTAGCTAGTTTTGGCATGCAATCTGCAGCTTCTGGCATTATGTTCACTGGTTCTGAGTAGAGACCAACATAATGTTCTACCCATCGTTCGAGTTGGCGTTGAGCATCCGTAATAACAGTGCCGTCCGCTTCTTTAAGGGGGCTGTTTTTAGGAAAAGGACCAAGGGCCTTTTAATCCCAGCGTAAACACCACCAAAGTTTCCCATATCAGCGCATGATTGAATGCTTTGACAAAGCTCGGTCCAGTATGCATTTGCGAAGTACCGTGATGTGCGTTGTAAAGCTGATTTTGCATTCGATAGGTCGATACGCGTCTTTTCGGATGGGTTAAGGCGATGTTTTAGCGCAGCTTGTCGTTTGGACTCGAGCAGAGGTGTAATGTGTTCGAGATTTTCAGCGAACCAGTCCTGGTTTTTGGCTTTCTGATGACCGAAAGCCGTACCGGCTACTTCTGTAAGTAGCTTCTTTACTTTGCCCCATTCCTCCTCTATCGGAGCGTCTACATCCCAGGTGGCAACTTCGTCGCGTACCAGCTCTTCATACTTTTGGACCACCTCATCGTCTCTGGTTTTTGGAAGATCGAGCTTCTTCCTACCAGGCAATTTAGTTGAGTGGATCTTTTTGTGAGCTATAGCAACTTGTGATGCCACCAGGGAGTGGTCTGTGTCACAATCAGCGCTGTGAAATGATCGCGTGTGCAGGGTCTCGCGGAGATTTTTCTTTTTGGTAAGGATAAGGTCCAGTTGATGCCAGTGTCCAGAACGAGGATGTTTCCAGGACACTTTGCGAGTTGATTTGCCTTTAAAGTAGGTATTGGTAACACACAGTAGGTGTTTAGAGCATAGCTCTAATAAACGTTGGCCGTTTTCATTAAGCTTCCCTATACCGTGGTTACCTATACAATCTGGCCAAGCAATGTTGTCCTGTCCGACCCTAGCGTTAAAGTCGCCCAGAATATATAAGCGGTCAGATGGTTTTAACCCGCGTAGAGTCTGGTCGAGCTGGTCATAAAACTGTGTTTTGGCTTTATCTGTTGAGGATAGTGTTGGTGCGTAAGCAGAAATCAGTGATACGTAACCATGGTCCGTATTTAATCGCAGCAACATAATGCGTTCCGAGATGCCGCAAGGAGCCTCTATAGATGTCAAGAGGTCGTTGCGTATGGCAAAGCCAACACCATACTCGCGCACAGCGCTGCTGTCCTTTCCTTTCCAGTAGAATGTATAATGTGTCTCACGCAAGTAACCCTCGTCAGGGAGTCTGGTCTCTTGTAAAGCGCAAACAGCAATGTTCAGTCTGTGTAGTTCGGCGTCGATTACGGCAGTTTTACGCAGATCTTGTGCGTCAGTAGAAGAACCTCCACAGGTGTCAGGGAGGCCTGTCCTCATAGTACGGACATTCCATGTTGCAAATCGCATGGATAAGCGGGGTTAGTTTGTAATATTTTTATGCCTGTTAGTCGCAGGTGTACAATGTAACGGCGCCGATTGTCCAGTTGAGGCTGGTGCTCTCTACACCCTAAAAGAGCAAACCAGCACCGGGGCGGATCAGTACCTTATTGGTTGAGGGCTGCCCAACTTGGAGCGGGCGGTAACTGATCAGTGGGTCTACGATGGACCCTCCCACTGGCGGAAGCGACCCCTGGCGCCCGCACTTACGCCCATACGTGCAGACTTATAACCGGTCACTGCCACTTCCCGTGTTGTTATCCGCGAGACGCGGGTGAAGTTTCCTCTCCACAGACACTGCGTTGCCTGGGACGCAATTATGGAAAACGCAGGGCTGCCCAGGACCTGCGCCACCCTCTCGGCCTTCCTGGCTGACTCCACAGGAACGACGAGTCGATACGTGCGGAGCCAGGTCGGCTGCAGGAGTCTGCCGCACGATATATATGAGTTAATCGCACCTGACGGAGACCCCATTCCGGGTTTCAGTGTGGAGTTTTCCTTCTCCAGGACCCTGATCCACTTGGGTCGGAATAAATCCCTCGGTCGGCTCTTACGACCCCCACGGGAAGAGAAGGGGTGGTGCTATTCTACTCTGCCGGCACCACACGGCTAATGACTATAGATCCCTCTTAATGCACAACACTGTCGGTCTGGCCAGTAACATCGATATAAATGTCTCTTTGATATACCGATAGTTTCGAGATTCGATATATCGATATATATCCTTGTCATTACATCCCTAGAGATATAACGGATGGCGCGGTCGTGGCGGCGCTGATTTCCCACAAGAATGCCACAACGAGGGCAACAAGTCAACCGCACTTCTTGCGATGTTTCTACCTCAGTTATTATGTTTCTAATTTACTTTCCCGCTACATCAATTCTGTGACGTGTGCTCGTGAATATTTCATTGCGCGTTTTGTTCTCGAAAAGGACTCCACATTTTTTATTCATGCTCTGCGTAGGTATAAAGTTATTGGAAGCTTGGATTATTTTTCTTTGGACTGTTCAAAGCTTTTGAAAGTAAACCTCTTATTGCTACCGAAAAAAAAGAATTGACTAACTTGTTAATTTCACGAATAGCAATTTTGCGAATTTACCTAAGTTCCGTTATTTATAAATTAGTATCTGTTTCTGAAGTAGCGATTGTAGAAAAATGCTACATGGTTTCGAGAATGTAACAAATGACAATGAAGTTGAAATTTTTTATCTTTGATGTCATATTCATAATTTTGATGTATCAGTTACGCGATTGTAAAACAATTTGTGAAATAAATTACCATTTATCTAAGGTATATTAAGTCTTGAATGTTAGTTTTTATTTTCTTCGAGCCTTATTATGTTGCACTGGTATCAGAGAAGGAGCCCAAAGTTCTTCTATCTTTACCTACCTAAAATAAAATATTTTCTCTAGTGAGTGCCTAACTAAAGCTTTGGCTACTCATGTTAGTATTTGTAGGTAATTGAAGAAATTAATTCAAACATGGAACTCGAATTTCTGATACATTTTCGTCCAAGTTAATGGAAATTTTGCGTTCCCGTGTATCTCCAGCGTCCCGTTCACCGTGAAATTTATTGAGCGAATTCTAGTAAATGCAAATGAATAAGGCTGAATTCACACCAATAATCGGATCGTACTTCGTAAAAATAAAATTGTATGTACAAATGAAGTGAAAAAAGTGTTGGATGATATTAATCATAGTTTGGTTCCAACAGTTCACGATCTAAAAGAGCATTCCTACATACAAGTACCTATATGATATTTTCCCGTAGTATAATGTAGCTTATTGTAATGTAATCTAAATACTTATTTCTCAGAGATGTTGCACCTAGATTTCTAACAGAGATTTTTTTATAATAGTCCAGTAATTTTAAGACCCATTATTTTTAAACATACATATTAACATTCAAATCTTTACTCTTTATAATATTTCTCTTTACAGTTTGTAGTATCTACGCCTCACAGAGCTGTACTTACCCAGTGTCCAGTATTTACGGCCGTCAGCGGATCTGTCGTTGTAGTTTTACATACAAATCTTTCCTTTTTAGTATGGTTTGTAGTATCTACGCCTCACAGAGCTGTACTTACCCAGTGTCCAGTATTTACGGCCGTCAGCAGATCTGTCGTTGTAGTTTTACATAACTACATATCTTTCCTTTTTAGTATGGTTTGTAGTATCTACGCCTCACAGAGCTGTAAAGATAAAAGATAAAATATACTTTATTGCACAAAAGGAAAGAATATTACAAAAACAGCCAGAAATAAAAACACATTATACAATTGGCGGCCTTATAGCTAATGTAGCTATTTCTTCCAGGCAACCAGGCAATGAGGAAACAGCAGAAAATATAGAGATTGAAACGGGTGCAACAAAATTTTACAAAATACTTCTATAATACATATCCTAACTTATCTATGCTAACTTATTTATAACTATCTATACATATAATAAAGTTGTAGAAGGTCGAAAGTCTGTACATAGAAGATTTTCCAAAAAAAAGTGTTTGGTGATACTTGAAATTGATAACAGAACACGTTTCAGCAATTTTTAGATTTTTTTTCTGTTTATCTGTTTGTCTGTTTGTCTGTTTATCTGTTTATCTGTTTCTCTGTTTATCTGTTTATCTGTTTGTATGAGGAAGCATCACGCAAAAACTACTGAACCAATTTTGATGCAAATTATACCAAAATGTCGGGAAGATCACCGACCAGGTTATAGGCTAAAAAAAATCAACCCCTAAAAGGGGGGGGCTGCCATTTTACTTGAAATAAGTTTGCACGGAAATCGATATTGCGTTGCGGTAGATAAATAAGTTAAGTACCTAGGTATAAGATGTAAAAAATCTACTGAAATTATTTCAAAAGGTGAATCAGTCCATTAAAATTAACAACTTTCCCCAAGGAACATAGGTCGAAAAATGAAAAAAAAAATTACTTCCCTACAAATTACTCGGTCAGCTATCGGCAAGAACATTTTTACATAGAAGGAGGTCCAATTTTTTTTCCATAGAATGTAAAAAAGATGACTTTAAATATTTTAAGGGGTAAACGAATCCATGAAACTGAACAACTTTTCCTTAGAAACATAGGTCGAAATTCGAAAAAAATTTTGTTCCTCTCATACAAACTGACATGGCCGGCCAATACTTTTTATTCGGGAGGAGGATATTTTTTTTCATATTTCGACCTATATTCCTCAGGTAAAGTTGTTCAGTTTCATGGACTGGTTCACCTCTTAAAAATTTTAATGGTAGGTCCAAAAATTTTTTCGTATTTTCCCTGGGGAAAGTTGTTCAGTTTCATAAGTTTGCTGGTTCACGCCTTAAAATATATGCAGTTTTTATTTTACATCTTTAGTTTTAGACTATGTTTCTTGGGGAGAGTTGTTTAGTTTCTTGAGCTGGGTAACCTCTTACAATATTTGTAGTTGTTTTTATATCCTTACAGCGAAATAAAAATCCAGACATGAACGTGTCAGACACGCCCGCAAATAGAGTTTCGTAGTCAATGTAAAAAAACCGGCCAATTGCAAGTTGGACTCGCCCACCGAGGGTTCCGTACTAAGATTTGTAGGTTATTATGGTTTCAAACCAATATTTCATATGATACTCCACTTGGACAACTAGCCAAATTTCTTAAATTTTGTTTTTTTTTTCGGCCTCCATAAAAACCATAAATTTATGAAAATGTCTAGAGTTTTTCCTTAATTCGCTACTTGACAGGGACATAAATAAAATACAAAAGTTGTATGCTTAAAACAATTGTCCAAAAATACTGCAGGCTTCAATTATGACGTAATATTTCTATAATTTCATACAAAATATCGTTTTCGGTCGTCTTAAAAAGTAGCTCATTTGACCTGTCAGTCAAGTAGCGGATTCGTACTTCAAAACGCAGCTACTTGCCAAGTTTCATTGTCTTCTCTTTTCATGTTTCATTTCATCTCTCTCTCTTCATGTGGAACACCGAACCGTTTAAGACCCGATGAAACCCTGGTGTCAGAGTTTGTTCTAGGTCTACGGGAAGTATCCTCTGACTTTTGATTCCCTTGAAAGGGTAAAAAACACGCGTTTTTACTGCATAAACGGCTATATCCTTTTTTGACTTGAAGTTAAGTGCTTGATTTTTTCACAACTATTAGCGTTCATAGACTTAAGTATATGGTTTTAATTTGAACTCGATATCTTTACGCGTACCTGAGATAAAGGGTCTTGACAGAATGACAGACATACGGAAAACAAAGTGATCCTATAAGGGTTCTGTTTTTTACCTTTAGAGGTATGGAAACCAAATAATTAGGTTTATCAGTGTTACGAAGTTAATTTTGTTGCTGGTTTGTTTGTTTGTATCAACCGCAAATTGCAAAATCTTTTATTTTTCTTAAACAATATAGTTTTTATAGTAACTTCAGATTGACTTGCTCCTTAATAATAAAACAACGACGGTTTTGGTAGTGTACCTAACTTACTACCTATATCATCGAGATGTGACTCAGGTGCTCAGACTTCGAAACAGGGGAGATGGGGGTGAGCTTCCCCTTCAATAGACAAGTAACAAACACAAATCGGCGGTGATTCGGGGTTCCTCCAGGTTATTCCTCATTGTCATCGTCATCACCATCATCATCTGTCTGCCCTAATTGTACCAATCACGCATTAAATACTAACTATGAGACAAAGTACAAAAATGACAACAGAAAATTACACTTGACCGGTACCATTATGTGTAAAAATGGCATATAAATCAAATTGGTTTTAAAGGAGCCGCAGCGGCAACAGAAATACAACATCTATAATTTAAATTTTATAATATTTGCTGTTTTACTATCACGGTTTATGAGATAGAATCCTGGTCACAGACAGACAGCTCTCAGAGAATACGGTACACTTTGGCTACGGAGCCCTAAAAATTGTGGGCGGGTAATAAAATAAGTAAACCATCAATATTTTTGAAAACTACCTACCTATTTTTGGAAATGTAATCTCTAAGTGTGTATGACCAGGCTCACGACAAAAACCTACCTGACCCGACAACCTCAGAAAGAACCTTATGGTGCCGAAAATCTAGAGATAACACTACCCAAAGTTGGAAGGTGCAAGGAAGAAGAAGAAATCAATCTTTCTGTGCGGTATAATGACTGTATTGAAAAGTTGTTTAGCATGATGTGCCGCTTCTGTTGGCTCATAATCTTCCCTTGGCGAAACGAAGTTCGCGGGCACCAGCTAGTATATAATATACCTACAAAAAAATTATAAATATGAATTTATATAAGTAATACAGTACACACAATGAAAGAAAGTAATAATTTCAAAAGAGTTTGTTTTTGCCGCATGGGACGAAAATGTGAAAAGGGTGTCGGATTAAAGGATGTCGTGCTATTTGAAATACATATTTTGCTTTTTGGGGAAATGAAAGTAAGTAAAGGAGAAAGTGAAGGTACTTACCCAGTGTCCAGTATTTACGGCCGTCAGCAGATCTGTCGTTGTAGTTTTACATAACTACATATCTTTCCTTTTTAGTATGGTTTGTAGTATCTACGCCTCACAGAGCTGTACTTACCCAGTGTCCAGTATTTACGGCCGTCAGCAGATCTGTCGTTGTAGTTTTACATACAAATCTTTCCTTTTTAGTATCGTTTGTAGTATCTACGCCTCACAGAGTTGTACGTATTTACCCGGTGTCCAGTATTTACGTCCGTCAGCGGATCTGTCGTTGTAGTTTTACATACAAATCTTTCCTTTTTAGTATGGTTTGCAGTATCTACGCCTCACAGAGCTGTAGTTACCCAGTGTCCAGTATTTACGGCCGTCAGCGGATCTGTCGTTGTAGTTTTACATACAAATCTTTCCTTTTTAGGGTTTCGTAGTCTACTAGAAACCCTTATAGTTTCGTCATGTCTGTCTGTCTGTCTGTCTGTCTGTCTGTCTGTCTGTCTGTCTGTCTGTCTGTCTGTCTGTCTGTATGCCGCGCCCTCATATCTTCGTCAGTTTTAGAGCTATCGACATGAAATTTGGTGAGAAGATAGATCGTGTCGACCCAAATATAGAAATGTTAAGAAAAAAATATTTTAAATGTTTTTTGGACCCCCTCCCATACAAGTGAAAGGGGGGGCAAAAAAATATTTTTCTTCTGTAATATTGAGTAGGGTATCGTTGAATAGGTCTTTTAAAACTAAGGTGAGGTTTCTTTGAAACAAATTCTCTAAAATGTTTCTGTCACGAGATATTTGCTTTTAAAAAGGGCGTTTTTGACCCATAATTTGTTCCAGCTGTAACTTCTAAAGTATAAACGGTAAAAATTTGAAATAAATACGAAATATAGCTTACAATCTGAAGTTACAATGAAAACTATAACGGATATTGTACCCTTAAAGGTTTCAGAAAAAAATGAGTTTTTCTATTTGCGGTTGGTCATCATACTGCTGCTAACAAACCAGCAACAAATTAAGTTTGTAATGCTGAAAAACCTGATATTTAAACGTTGACTACGAAACCCTATTTGTGGGCGTGTCTGACACGCTCTTGGCCGGTTTTTAGTATGGTTTGCAGTATCTACGCCTCACAGAGCTGTAGTTACCCAGTGTCCAGTATTTACGGCCGTCAGCGGATCTGTCGTTGTAGTTTTACGACACGACGTCCTCGTGCCGGCACTGTTAACACATTATTAATGAACAACCACGACACAATGTTGGTGGAAATTAATTTTCTACACAAGAAAGGAAATAAAGTAACACAGGAATTTATAAAAATGAGCGTCAGTACCATGCGATCAACGACCTTTCTGAAATCTATGAATAATCAAGATCTATTTGGAAAAATCCTTATGAACCTAAATAAGGTCATGCGTGCGTACACATCTACGCGATATCGTGATATTTATTGTGACAGTGACGTGACGTGACAGCTGTATGGTGCACCAGAATCATATTGAGTGCTTTTTCACGCTGTTTCATACAACGCCTTTTATCGCAAACAACAGGTCGAAAAAATATCTAAAAATCGTACAGCGCAAGAAACATACCAAAAAAGAAGTCATATCTCTTACTTAGAACATTCACTTCACACCCAATTTACTTCAAAATTGCTACTTTACAAAACAGCCTCTCCTTTCAAACAGAGAGTGTCAGCGCATCCTACGTCACAATGACGGCCAAATTAAATCGTCTGGCGTTAATAAAAGTAATTTAGCAGTGGGTCGCGTCGCGCGGGAATTTTTATTGCGCGAAAATTCCCCGGAGATTAACAGACGAAGACACATCGTGTGTGCGACAAGCGCAAGCCCGCCGCGCTGATTAAAGGGGCATGCGGTGTGGGGTCAAGAAAAACAAACCCAGACATGTAATTTTTTTGTCTTACGATTACGTGTGTTTTTTCATTCAATCTGCTTCATTCAAGTGACTATTGTCGCATAAACTCACGTTATTAGAGCATTTTACTTATCATCAGTCTGTACTCGGATCAACTGTGATATAATTTTTATTGCACGAAAATCCGGAAATTAATAGATATGGAACTGCGACATGTGCAAGCCCGCCGCCGTGGGATTAAGGGGGCATGCGGCCTGAGGTCAAGTAAAATAAACCCTGACATGTTTTGCCTCTGCGTTTTCACTGATTAAGTAAATGGTTTTGGGCAATCGCAAGCCCGCCGCGCTGATTAAAGGGGTATGTGGTGTCAAGTGGTGTGAGGTCAAGAAAAACAAACCCAGGCACGTTTATGCCTCTACAATTTTCTGTGTCTGAACCTATCAAAAGAAAACAGACTATGACTCAATTAAACATTTCAGAACAAAATGCATTTGACATTTTCCTTGTTTTTTTGTCGGATGGACTCAACTCACATAATTACAGTATTTTATAATTACTTTCCTGTTACATTCAACGATTGAACTGTGTTTAAATGAAATGCGTTTCAATGAAATAGGAGTTAGATCAAATGCTATTTCATATGTAAGTACTAGCAGCCCCATAGTGAATTCACCCGTTGCAACTCATTGTCCCGCGAGAAAAAAGTATTTTCTCGGCCTGTTTTACAGATACATATAAACCTTCCTCTTTATTCACCCTAGATTCGTAGCGAGGTTTAGGAGCGAATTCCACGACAGACAGACAGAGAAACGCAAAAGGCGACTTCATTTTAGTGTTATTAGGGATTATATTGTCTACGTTTACTAAGTGAATCATTTAATTATTAAAGTGACTAATTTAATTAGTCACGTAACATGATGTAAATAGACACAGAATTAGGCAGTCAGTCATCCATTAACCTGGCTTACAACTAACTAATATACCTAAGCGACTATAGGTAACTTAATGATGTTGTGCTATAATTACCTATACTATCCCTGTGGATAACGCAAATACATCATACCTATTAGGGGCCCTAATCCCGATGCAGTATGGCATTCTATGTCAAAGATTAACATTGTAGTACAACTTAATCCAAACCAAACCAGCTCTTATTAGTTAAATGTACCCACAACCTAGGGTATTCAATCCACAACCATATCTGTTATGAAAAAAGAGGCGATGACTACAAAAAAAGAAATCTTTAGATAATATTGTAGGTTAAATACAGATTCAAGTTTTTTTTATAAAGAACGCAGTACCTTACCTATTACAAAAATGTTATCAAAAAGGCACAATTTTTACTCAGACTAACCCTCGCACAATTAAATACATGATTTGTATAAACATTCCGAAACACAGAAAGAATTGTATTAACTTTGTAACCAAAAAGTTGATACAGAAAGAATTCTGATATTTATTTTACCGAGCACTTCAATTCAGACAAAAGTGGACGCATTATCTTCGTTCCCTGCAAGCGATGTCAGCATAAACATAAGTCGCTCATTAATATTCTTTGCTTCGTCATCATTCGCATTCTGCTACTCATACACTGTACTTGGCGCTTTACACACATAACGTCCATTTCAATGCTATTTTTACACGACTGCCCACAAAAAGAGTGTATTGTTTTTAGGGTTTATGTATGTGCGTTTCGTAATGTTTTTAGTAGTTATGTATGTATGTATGTGCGTTTCTTTAAACCACTTAACCACTGAACAAATTCGATTGGGAATTGTGTGAGAAGAATCCTTACATTATCCCGATTGTCATAGGCTATGTTTTGCACTGGAAAATCGTTTTTCCACAAAAGCAGGAGTGTTTAAACTTTTAAATTTTAAGTTATTGCGCCACTACTTTTTCTTTTTTACCTTAATTATAAATACGACGACGCAGGCCCAACGGTGCGTTGACAGATGCGTCTGTCTGGTTATTCTGGTCAAACGTCAAACTAAATGGAAATTCGCATTTTCCTAACGCTGCGATAGCGCATCGCAAAAATAACGTCGAAACTGTCATGTGTGTAAAACGCCGTAAGTAGTATTGAACCACAGAAAATCGAAGGCTGTATCGTCTGAATGTAATGCTGAGATCGACATAAGCTACAGGTTTTACTCGCTCATACGAATCACTCTCGTTCAATATTTTATAAACCAGGCTTTTCTTCACGTCTGAGAGATAACACAAAACACATACAAATTACTCTAAATCGGAAAGTGACTGAAAGTGTTTTGCGAAGAAACCTATTCAGGTACTATCTCCACTACAGCCACAACAGTCCACTGCTGGACATGGGCTTCCCACGATTGGGGGTTATTGCCATACATACCACACAGCGCAGTGTAAGGTGAAACAGTTAGAAATGGGGTGATGCTATTCTAAGCCGACATCACACGGTAATGGTACTACCTCCCACGTTATTGATTAGGTCCCTATACATTATAGTTTTTAATTTTATTGAATGATGCAACTTGCTATTTTCTGCCAAAAATTAAGACATACCTATTTAACAGAAAAGTACCTACCTACATACATACTTTAGTCCCACTAAAAGCTTGCAATTCTGGCTGGCTGTAAAGAATCCTTAAGAGGCCATATTTTCTACTAATTACCAAGTTTCTTCCTTAACTATCAAGGACTTAGTGAAAAAACTCACAGCTCACAGTTAAGCTACATTCAAATAAATGATGCCTTTAAATCTTAAAGCTGCAGAGAAAAACATACTAGCGAGTCAGACGTTTTCATTTAAAATAATTGGATAGATAAGTTTAGAACAAGTAGATGTACCTACCTATTATAAACAAAAACCCACAAAATATAAAATTTATGAAATTTTAATACTTACCCAGTGTCATTTCCGCTGCTGAGACGAATCTAGTGGCACTTCATATGTTTACATTGAAACCGTTTGGATTGAAGCCATATTATGTTCAAATTGAAACGCGCAGCCGTTTAGGCTGCAGCTTACATACATTTGGTCTTGTCCTCATAGAACATATATAATCTCGAAATAAATAACCCCTTCTTCTGGGGCTGTCGGTTAAAAAATATTTGAGTTTTGTATTGAAACAATAGATAAGCGTCAGCTTAAACAAAACCACGTTATTAAGTTTTTTCAATCGGATTCCACCGGGATTTACGTAAGTCGTGGAATTTGACATACCGTTCCATTTTTACAACATTGTATTTTACAATGTTATAAATGTAGTTTTTCTGTTACGCGAGAAAAACTTTGATCAAACAAATGTGACAGAGCCAGGCAGTGACATTCCTTCACGTAGCAAACTGCTACGTTTCGTAGAACTTTGACATTCTCGTAGCTACTAATATGCTTCGTATGCGAAAAACTATTTTATTTCATACTATCGCCAAGATATCCAACTGCCTTTTTAAGGGACCAACTTATACTGGTTGTTCATACAAACACTAAGACATACCAGCATAAGTTGATCCCTGAACCATTTCAGGGATATAGGTGGATTTGCTAGCAATAGTACCTAGGTAGGTCTTTTTCTTATTCAGTTACGAGTAAGGCCTAAGGCTGTTTTTCCACTACTCCGATCCGATACACGATAATTGTCGATCCGATTTAGAAATCTATTAAACTACTATACTCGCTTTTCCACTACACCGACATCCGGCTTTTATCGAACCGATAATTTTCCAAATCGGAATGGTATTTTATCGGTCCGATGTGACAGACGTACAAAAACTATGCAGGCTTTTGCATTACCTGTTTCCGATCCGGCTTTTACCAGTTACTTATGTCACCCATGGCTCTGGCATCTGCCTAGGCATCTAAAGTAATTTATCTCAGCAATTATGCGTGCTGAGTTATCAGTTTATTTAGGAAATTTACAGGGCTTAGCGAGACCTACATTTAAGGTGACAGCTGTCAAACTAAAATCTCGTTTATCTCGGAAACTATGCAAGTCAGGCCATCGGTGTCTTAGAAAAGTTTACTATCTTGACGAGACTGACATTTTAGGTGACAGTTGTCAAACTAAAAACTTAATTTTCTCGGAAATTATGCATGCTCGACTATCACTTTCTTCAGGAAAGTTGTAGGCCTTGACGAGATCTTCATTTAAAGTGACATCTGTCAAACTAAAAATCATTTATCTCGGCAATTATGCGTGCTAAGTTTCCAGTTTGTTTGGGAAAGTTTTATGCCTTAACGAGATCTACATTTCAGATGACAGCTGTCAAAAGAAATTCTCGTTTATCTCAGAAATTATGCATGGTAGACTTTAAATTGCTTAGGAAAGATGTAGGTTTTAATGAGATCTATACTTAGATAGTTGTCAAATTAAAAACTTAATTATCTCGGAAATAAGGCATGCTGATAGTCTAGCACTCATAATTGCAGAGATAAATAAGTTTTTAATTTGACAGGCGTCATTTTAAATATAGATTTCATCAAGGCCTACAACTTCCCAAACAAACTGATAATTTAGCACGCATAATTGCCGAGATAAATAACTTTTTAGTTTGACAGCTGTCACTTTAAATGAAGATCTCGCTAAGGCCTATAACTTTCCCAAACAAAGTGATAGACTAGTAGCATGCATTATTCCTGAGAAAATAAGTTTCCAGTATGACACATGTCACATATAATGTACGTCTTGTCAAGATATTACACTTTTACTAAGACACTGATAATCTAGCATGCATGGTTTCCGAGGAAAACGAGTTTTTAGTTTGACAGCTGTCATCACCTAAAATGTTTAAAGGTAGCCTACCCCGCAAGGAATAAAGGCGTGATGTATGTATGTATGTGTAGAAATAAATATGTTTTACAAGTTCTAACACAATTGTTCATTCTACCATGTCGTCCGTTCGAGTCCAAGTCCGTCGAGATAATGAGAATTTACTGTCCGATTTTTATCGGATAGGTGGAAAAGCGTTGTCCGACTTTGTAAACTTTCATTATCTCGACAGACGTGGTAGAACTCAGTACCGATTATTAGTATTCAGTATCTATTTTTGATTATTCTTCGTTCGTGCCATCCGAAATGTCTCCTGCCTTCAATCGTGAACAACTCCTAGCCATTTTGTTATATGCTAGGAGACAAAGAAGACGGAAGGAGTTTTGGATACATCCTCTATTTAGGAACAGATGCCTAGTTGGAGCATTTTATACTTCACATGAACAATTGTTGGAAGATGAAAGAAAATTTTACCTTTATTATAGAATGACACCTGCCACATTCAATTTTATTTTACATCACATAAAACCATCAATTATTCGACGTGACACTAAATTTAGGTGTTGCATTCCTCCAGAAGAAATGCTCTCAGTGACTTTAAGGTAAGTAAATGACACAAAATCGTATAAAATCAACATTTATTTTAATAACTATGTAATGTAACAAACATAATAAAACTTAAAACGATTCACTTGAAACTAGAAATTAGATTCTCGTTTAAAACTATTAACTTAAAACATAATATGCGGGTTATTTTTAGTCAGTGCGCAAACTTTGCAGGTGTTTGTGATTTGAACAACTTTACTATGGGGCCACCTGCGAAAAAATTTGGATGTTCCATAGAAAATTCATACCTACTCGGCAAGAATGTATGGAACACCCAAAAATTTTTTTATATTTCGCCGGTGGCCCCATAGTAAAAGTTGTTCAGAATCACGAGCAGAAACATCCTGAAAAGTTTGCGCACTGACAAAAAATAACCCTGTATTACTATTCACTTGAAACTAGAAATTAGATTTTCTTTTAAAACTATTCACTTAAAACTAGATATATCATAATGTTTCATACAAATGATGAATCTAAGCTGAATTACAGACTTACTATATCATGTTTTCAAAATCTTGGTTTAATAATTCAGCAATATTATCAAACCGATCTTCCATAGAAATTGAATTTAAAGCTTCAGTTTCTGACTCCACAAAAATCACAGGAGTACTAACAGAAGTTTCAGCTGTTGAGTTTGAATTTGCATTTTCATTCTGTAAACCATCGTTTAAAATCAGCTCATCCCTATTATTCATTAACGTGGTATCTATATCGGTAGCAGTAGAGTGTTGTTCTGTACGCAGACGTTTATTATATTTTCTAATTAATTGCATCATATCTATCCTCAGTGACATTCTGTCGTCTTCCGGTAATCTTCTTATAGATGGCAATATGGAGAACAAAAAAGCTTTATCATCGTCCATTTCAGTTGATTTTGTCGTATCAGACTGATTGTTCTCTTGCACCACATTTGTACTTTGCAAAATCCTTAAAATTTCGACATCTACGGGGTTCATCCGTTTTTTTCTATTGCCTGGTGTCGGAAACTGAATAGATTGTGATGCTGATGTAGATGCCGTTGCTGATGATTCATTTTCCACAGTAGAAGTAGAGTCTTGAGTGGTTTCGTCTTCTGTAGGCATATTAGAAAAGGTCTCATCTGGTTTCAATACGTTTAACAAGAATTGTAGCTGATTGTGATATATGTAGTTTTTCTTTTGAGACTGGCCTGATCTTTTAATTAATGATCTTTTAAAAGCATCACGGATATTATTCCACTTGCTCATAACACTGTCACCTGAAAGAAAACAAATTTTTGTTACAGATATCTATCAAGTGGAAATACCTTCACTGAATTCTCTTTGACGTACAGAATGGGCATTACCACTATCAGCGCTATTGTTGAAACGGTGTGCTGCGCATTATGGGATAAGTTTAGCAATGATCATTTAGCAGTGCCGACAAATGACAAATGGATTACTATCGCTAAAGATTTCGAAAGAAGAGCTCACTTTCCACATTGCCTAGGTGCTGTAGATGGGAAACATATACGGATCGAAAATTTCCCTAACTCTGGTTCGATGAATTTAAATTACAAGGGATACTTCTCATTTGTACTTATGGCAGTGGTAGATTCTAATTATAAGTTCGTTTTTGTCGATATAGGTTCATATGGTAAAGATTGTGATTCTGCTATTTTTCAACGTACACAGTTTTACAAACTCCTTTCTGAGGGTAGACTACAAATTCCAACACCGTCACCACTGCATCAAAATCAAACTGTGAGAACACCTTATGTTCTAGTGGGAGATGAAGCTTTTCAGCTTAGTCACAATTTATTAAGGCCATACAGCGGGAAGCAACTTACCATACAACAACGTGTATTCAATTATAGATTATGTAGAGCACGACGATATGTTGAATGTGCCTTTGGTATTTTAGCAAACAAGTGGAGAATCTTTCACCGCCCTTTGAATGTATCCAAACAGCTAGGTAAAAATATTGTCAAGGCATGCGTGGTTTTACACAACCTTGTTCGAGAACGAGATGGATACAAATCTGGCGATGCATATGTAGCTACAACAACCGCTTTTGAAAATCTACCTAATTCTGAATTCGTTCATGGGGGGCGAGCAGCAAATGATATTAGAAATGAATTTGCGGAATATTTTATGAGCCCTGAGGGATCTTTACCGTGGCAATTGTCAAAAATATAACAATTTTACATGTATTTCTTTATTTGATTATTAAATAAATTGTTGATACTCACATATTTCGTTCTTTTTTTTCTCCTCCAGTGTGTCAAAATTCGGTTCTAAAATTGCGCAAACTGCTTTCCATGCGTTTCTTTTTACTATTTTGTCCTTATACCCTGCTGTAGTTTTATCCCACAGGCTGGGATGATTTTCCACACATTCTATCAATGTGAACAAGTCGTAAGGGAACATTTTCTACTACTCTGACCTCAAACTCAAAAGCATATATACCATTTGCGCCTAAACTCTGTTGGTGGTTGCGCAGAGTGCTGTATGAACCAGGAAAATGCCAGGGAAATATGAAATGAACATCAAATGAACATTTTGTTTACGGCATGACAAGTAACATCAAATTCATCATATCGACACCTGATTCCAAGAACATTGTAACTCACAATAACAATGTTATACAGGGAGTAACGGAAAGGGTATAACAAGCCGAAAGGAGCTCAAGGTACTCATGAAACTGAACAACTTTCCCCATGGAACATGGGTCCAAATATGAAAAAAAAAATTGGACCTCCCATACAAAATCGCCGATCAACTTGTTGATTTACTAAGGGAGGTCCAAATTTTTTTTTGGAAAGTTGTTCATTTTCATGAGTACCTTGACCTCCTTTCGGCTTGTTATACTCTTTCCGTTACTCCCGGTATAACTACTGTCTACTGTATAGGTTTTTGGATTCCACGGTCCAATACGCACATTTTGATTTATAAAAAAGCGGCCAAGAGCGTGTCAGACACGCTGACAAATAGGGTTTCGTAGTCAACGTTTAAATATCAGGTTTTTCGGCGTTACAAAGTTAATTTTGTAGCTGGTTTGTTTACAGCTGTATGGTGAGGTGACCGGTTTTTTTCAGACTGTAATATTTTACACCAAGAATTAATACTTTTCTAGATGCAACAACATTTATTGAATCGTACAACATTAATTCTGTACTGCTTGTCGGCATAAATCACAAGAAAATTGAAACCTTAAAAATGGAATTGATCATGAGTTAGCGTGAGAGATCGACTTAAGTAACTTTTCAACCAAATGTTAAAATGGAGGCTTATAAAATTTTTACAGCTTTTAAGATTAAAAAGCGTTTATCGGTAAATATCATCATCTGCCTGCCCTTATCCCAATTTAATTGGGGTCGGCACAACATGTCTTTCTCTCCATTCATCTCTATCAGCCGTCAAATCTTCGTTTACACCTTTTTGATTCATATCATCTTTTACACAATCCATCCAAGCTTTTTTAGGCCTTCCTCTCCTTCTGCGTCCATCAACATTCATATTCATTACCTTTTACGTCACATGATTTCCATCTCTCCTCATAACATGCCCATACCACGATAAACGGCTAGCTCTCATCTTTTCAGTCACAGGAGCAACTTTTAAACTTCCTGTAATATACTCGTTCCTTATTTTACCAATTCTTGTAACACTACACATCCATCTCAACATTCGGTATTATCGGTAAATACTAATTTGAAAAATGATTTGAAGCAAAGATTTAATAATAAATAAGTCCTCATAATATCAAGCCTCATCCCGCCCTAGTGACATTTATTTTTTAATTGACTTACTGTCGGCACAGGAAATAAAAAAGCGACAATATCGTTTCGTTTTTAGGGTTTCGTAGTCTACTAGAAACCCTTATCATTTCGTCAAGTCTGTCTGTCTGTATGCCGCGCCCTCATAACTTCGTCAGTTTTGGAGCTATCGAACTCAAAGATCGTGTCGACCCAAATACAGAAATGTTGAGAAAAAAATATTTTAATTCTTTTTTGGACCCCCTTCCCATACATGTGAAAGGGGGGCAAAAAAAAATTTTTTGCCATATAATATTGAATGGGGTATCGTTAGATAGGTCTTTTAAAACTAAAGGGAGGGTTCTTTGAAACATAGTCTCTAAAATGTATCTGTCTCGAGATATTTGCGTTTAAAAGGGGCGTTTTTGCGCCGTATTTTGTTCCAGCTGTAACTTCTAAAGTATGCATGCTAAAAATTTAAAAAAAATATGGAATACTAGCTTTCTGTCCCGCGGTTTCACCCGCGCCTTAGTGAGTTTTCTAGCTAGTGAGTAATTCTCTAAGGTGCGTGCGTTGCCAAATTAGTCAACAAACTAAATAAATGAGCAAAATTTAAATAAAAATCCTTGTCCAAGTGTGTAAAATTAATAAGTGAATTTGTAATAGTGCTTGTTTTTTATCATGACTTAGACTTAATAAAAGCGGCCAAGAGCGTGTCAGACACGCTCACAAATAGGGTTTCGTAGTCAACGTTTAAATATCAGGTCTTTCAGCGTTACAAATTTAATTTTGTTGCTGGTTTGTTTGCAGCTGTATGGTTACCAACCGCAAATTGAAGAACTTTAACATTTCCTTATCTTAAGTGGTAGAGTATTCGTTATAGTTTTCATGGTAATTTCATATTAAAAACTATTTTCCATATTTTTTTCAATTTTTTAGCACACTTACTTTAGAAGTTACAACTGGAACAAATTATGGCTCAAAAACGCCTCTTTCAAAAGCAAATATCTCGAGACTGAAACATTTTGGAGACTTTGTTTCAAAGAAACCTCCCCTTAGTTTTAAAAGACCTATTCAACTATACCCTACTCAATGTTACTGGTAGAAAAAAATTTTTTGCCCCCCTTTCAAATGTATGGGAAGGGGGTCCAAAAAACAATTAAAATATTTTTTCTCATCATTTCTAAATTTGGGTCAACACAATCTATCTTCACACCAAATTTGATGTCGATAGCTTCAAAACTGACGAAGTTATGAGGGCGCGGCATACAGACAGACAGACAGACAGACAGACAAACTTACCGAAATGATAAGGGTTTCAAGTAGAGTACGAAACCCTAAAATCGGGTTTAATAAAGTATTTTAAAAGCATCAAATCTGAATTCATTATTCAAATATTGTGGTCGATCGAACATCTTAAGCTTGTATGTAGGTATTTTTTGTAAGCTGTACGATGTATTATCCCACTTGTACGACAATCTTGGCTCAGCTACTTTATAAAGGATGTCGCTGCCATCCACTACCCAGGTAAATCATTTTTGTCTTGCATGTCATTTTTGTGAACAGAATGTAGTATCCCACTGATACGACCATCTTGGTTCAGCTACTCGATAGAAGATGTCGATGTTATCCAAAATAATGGAGGAGTATTTTTGTCTCGCGTGTAATTTTTGTTAGCAGTAGGTATATATTATCACATAGATACGACAATCTTGGTACAGCTACCTGATGGGGGATGTCGCTGTTTTCCAATATCTTGGTCAAATATTTTGACATACATGTCATTTTTGTAGGCGGTAAATATTATCCTACACAAAAGCGATATATAGGTGAACTAAGTATTTACGCAAATAATGTATTGTCACATAGATAAGACAATTATTTTGGAACAGCTACCCGAACAGTCTTCCCAAAATGACTTTTGCGTGTCTTTTTTCTTTGAGGAGCAAGCCCCCCTCTAACCCCCGAGTTGGTGCTTGCAGCTGGTCTCCTCTCCCAAACAAACTTTTGCTTATCTTTTTTTCTTTGAGGGGGGGCAAGCCCCCCTCAACCCCCCGTGCTGGCGCTTGCGGCTGGTCTCGTCTCCCATATAAACGTTTGCTTATCTATTTTCTATGAGGGGAGCAAGCACCCCTCTACCCCCCAAGTTGGTCTTGCAGCTGGTCTCCTTTCCCAAACAAACTTTGGCTTTTTTTTCTTTGAGGGGGGCAAGCCCCCCTCAACCCCCGTGCTGGCCCTTGCAGCTGGTCTCGTGTCCTATACAAACGTTTGCTTGTCTTTTTTCTTTGAGGGGGGCAAGCCCCCCTCAACCCCCCGTGCTGGCGCTTGCGGCTGGTCTCGTCTCCCAAACAAAGCGGCTGGTCTCGTCTCCCATACAAACGTTTGCTTATCTATTTTCTATGAGGGGAGCAAGCACCCCTCTACCCCCCAAGTTGGTCTTGCAGCTGGTCTCCTTTCCCAAACAAACTTTGGCTTTTCTTTTTTCTTTGAGGGGGGCAAGCCCCCCTCAACCCCCGTGCTGGCGCTTGCAGCTGGTCTCGTGTCCTATACAAACGTTTGCTTGTCTTTTTTCTTTGAGGGGGCAAGCCCCCCTCAACCCCCCGTGCTGGCGCTTGCGGCTGGTCTCGTCTCCCAAACAAACTTTGGCTTTTCTTTTTTCTTTGAGGGGGGCAAGCCCCCCTCAACCCCCCGTGCTGGCGCTTGCGGCTGGTCTCGTCTCCCAAACAAAGCGGCTGGTCTCGTCTCCCATACAAACGTTTGCTTATCTATTTTCTATGAGGGGAGCAAGCACCCCTCTACCCCCCAAGTTGGTCTTGCAGCTGGTCTCCTTTCCCAAACAAACTTTGGCTTTTCTTTTTCTTTGAGGGCAAGCCCCCTCAACCTCGTGCTGGCGCTTGCAGCTGGTCTCGTGTCCTATACAAACGTTTGCTTGTCTTTTTTCTTTGAGGGGGCAAGCCCCCCTCAACCCCCCGTGCTGGCGCTTGCGGCTGGTCTCGTCTCCCAAACAAACTTTGGCTTTTCTTTTCTTTGAGGCAAGCCCCCTCACCCCCGTGCTGGCGCTTGCAGCTGGTCTCGAGTCCTATACAAACGTTTGCTTGTCTTTTTTCTTTGAGGGGGGCAAGCCCCCCTCAACCCCCCGTGCTGACGCTTGCGGCTGGTCTCGTCTCCCAAACAAACGTTTGCTTATCTTTTTATGAGGGGCAAGCCCCTCAACCCCGTGCTGGCGCTTGCAGCTGGTTTCGACTCCCATACAAACGTTTGCTTATCTATTTTCTATGAGGAGGGCAAGCACCCCTCAACCCCCCGATTTGTTACTTGCAGCTGGTCTCCTCTCCCAAACAAACTTTTGCTTATCTTTTTCTTTGAGTGGCAAGCCCCTTTACCCCCGTGTTGGTGCTCACAGCTGTTCTCGTTTCCCAAAAAAGACTTTTAGGCTAAATAGGCTTTTGCTTATCTTTTTCTGCGAGGAATCCAATAGCTTGGCAAATAATTTTTACTGGCAAGTCATTTTATATGTAGTATGTATGTATTTCGGGGTCTAATAATCTTGGTAAAACAATTTTACAGCCCCGCTATTTTTGGACGTAGTATATGTATATGTAAGATCCAATACATTGTTAAAAAAAATCACAGCACTGTCATTTTTCAACGTCGTATGTATGTATTTGTGGGATCCAATACCTTGATAAAACATTTTTAATGGCATGTCATATTTGTATGAAATATGTATGTATTTGTTGGTTCCAATGGGTATTGGTTGGTAAAAGTTTTACCTGCCATGTAATTTTTATACTGTATTTGTGGGATCCAAAATGTTGTTAAAACATTTTCATTGGCATGTTATTTTTGTACGTACAATCGTACATGTGTAGTGCCATATACATCAATACTTCATATTATGTTTGTATTTGTGGGATCCAATATCTTGGTAAAACATTTTCATTAGCAAGTAATTTTTGTACGTACATGTGTTGTGGGATATACATCAATTTTGCCTTACTTACCTACTCGCCAAGAGATGATGCTGTTAGTTTCTAAAACGCGAATCGGCTCAGTCGCGCGTTCAAAAATATTGGAAAATGTGTGATCCCCTGGGAATAAGACATTTTTCCGTGGTAAAAAGTATATGTTATTCCAGATGCCCTTTATATTTCTGCAAAGTTTCATGTCAATCTAATCAGCCGTTTTTGCGTGATGTCGTAAAAAACACACACGTAGGAAGTATAGCAAGACCAGTGTGTAACATTGCCAATATCGTAAGACAAAATTTAAATTAAATAAAAGTTCGAAAAAATAAAAACAAAAATAAGGAGACTACTATCCGGATTCGAACGCGAGTCACCTTGTTTGGTAAGCAAGCGCACTACCGCCGAAGCCACCGTGGGTTTAAGATGACCGTTGAATTAACGGATATGCTTCCCCACAAAGACGCGAATCGGCTCAGTCACGCCACCTACTTCAAAAATTTTGGAATATGCGTGATTCCGCAGAAATGAGACATTTTCCCGGGGTAAAAAGTAGCCTATGTGTTATTCCAGATGCCCTTTTATATTTCTGCAAAGTTTCATGTCAATCTAATCAGCCGTTTTTGCGTGATGTCGTAACAAACACACACACAAACATCCGCCTTTATAATATTAGTAGGATAGTTCTTAATATGAAATTACTATGAAAACTATCACAAATACTGTACTACTTCAGATTAAGAAAATATTGAAGATTTTCAATTTGCGGTTGGTAACCATACAGCTGCAAACAAACCAGCAACAAAATTAACTTTGTAACGATGAAAGACCTGATATTTAAAAGTTGACTACGAAACCCTATTTGTGAGCGTGTCTGACACGCTCTTGGCCGCTTTTTGAGAAATGTTTGACATCGAGTTATACAGGGTGTTAAAAAAAGTACTGCGTTCCTTTCGAGGGATGAACCAATCCATGAAACTGAACAACTTTCCCCAGGGAACATAGGTCGCAATATGAAAAAAAAATTGGTCTTCCCATACAAACTGACCCGGCCGACAGACACACTAAGTATGGGAGGTCCAAAATTTCTTTCCATATTTCAAGGGATTAGGGCAAGAAGATGATGATGATGATGATGATTTCAACCTATGTATCTTGGGGAAAGTTGATCAGTTTCATGGACTGGTTCATCCCTCAAAAGGAACGCAGTACTTTTCCTAACACTATATTATTTAAACGTTTATCGTATTAGTTTATATATTAGTTTATATTATTATTTTATATGTGTATTCGAATTTAATTAGTAGGTATATATTTTTGCAACATGTTTCTGATTTATTTATTTATCTTATTGTGTTTTATTTGGAAATTGTTCATATATATATTTTCTTTCCAATGCTCCCGTATACTCTTCGTTTCTCATCCACGCTAGGTTGGCTGGAAGAAATCTCTTATAGAGATAAGCTCGCCTTTGTTTTTCAATTGTATGTTTTATTGTATTTTAAATAGTGAAGAATAAAGAATTTAAAAATAAAGATACAGATTTTAATAAGGAAATTATTTTTAAGTCTGAATATTTTTTAAGCAGTTCTGTAAATCTAAATTACTAAATGAGAAATATTCAAAAACCAATACCAAAATCTTTAAACGGCTCCCCTGTAAAGTTTGCAAAATTGAGTTACAATGTTCTTCAAATCAGGTGTCGATATGACTTTTTTTGATGTTCTATCTATAATTGATGACATTTCTACTTGCCAGTGACATTGACTGCACTGCAATGAAAAGAGATTACAGAGCTAACCTCTATGCTGTAACAACCTCAAAAGCACCAGTTTGTATCTAACCGGAAAAAGTCGGATCGGAAACAGGTAATGCAAAAGCCAGCATAGTTTTTGTACGTCTGTCACATCGGACCGATAAAATACCATTCCGATTTAGAAAATTATCGGTCCGATAATTATCGGATGTCGGTGTAGTGGAAAAGCGAGTATAATAGTTTGATAGATTTCTAAATCGGATCGACAATTATCGTGTATCGGATCGGAGTAGTGGAAAAACAGCCTTACGAGAGTTCTTATCCGATAAAACTCGAAGGTTTAAATTGGTTAGACTTAAAGATGGCAAAAGAAAGTCAGGAGCTTTCAATTTAATTAAATTTCCTTTTTCAGAGCGCGAAGGTTTTTTCATTCAGCAAGTTCAGTAAGGTTACCTACCTATACAGGGTGCTAGGAAAAGCAGTGTGTTCCTTCAAACCACGCGTTCTCTAGGTATAAAAAAGTATGTTAAGCGTGTTTAAACTTTTTATAATAAAACAATAATATTTAAATATGTTCTGCAACATAGCAAGCAGTAGGTACAGTGTTATTAACACTGTTTAAAAGCATTTTCAACTTTTTATAGTGTTTATAAAATGTTTGAACATGCTTAACTCAACATATTGAGATATGTTAAACTTACGTGTAGAACGCGTGGTGATTGAAGGACCGCACTACTTTTCCTAACACCCTGTATACCTATACGTACCTTAAGTTTTACAAACCTTCATGTACAGAGGGTAGGATGGAATTGAATTTCATACTTGTTAAATCTGTTTGTATCGAAACAATTCTATTTATCCCTTCACAATTTGGCGTAAATGAAATTGAATCTTTTACTATTATTGTTTAAGCCATGTGCCTTTCATTTTACTGCCATTGTCTGTGTTAGTTTAGGATGATGCGGTTCACTTACAAGTATCATAACCATAACATAAGACTACTTATTGCGTATTTTACCTATGCCCATCATAGCTTATGTAAGTTTGAAAGATAATATTCAAGTGTACCTATTTATTTCTCTTCATTGCGCGTTACAGTCGAGTTCGTAAATCATCCTCAAGTTGTAAAGCGGTGTAGTTAAATTCGAAGGCAGTTGATATGAGCTGTAATTATTTAAGTATATTGGAAATGCTACAATCAACGATTATTTTCAACACGAGCTCATTGTACGATTCACTTGAGTAAATAAGAAATATGTATTTTGTCGTTAGCTTATTTACTTCATAGATAATAGTGTAAGAGCAATCCTCGTTTTTGGAAAAAATTCGATATCTGCCTAAATTTTTGGGAATGATTATTTTAAGCAAATCTAAGAACTTATATTCTCGAATCTCCCGAAAAAGCAGACCGGAAGTTAAGGAAAAAAAAATGCACCCAAATACAATGGAATTCTACAGCAAAGGAGGTATAAGTATTTTTTTGGTAAAATGTATTTATTAACAATAACAAAAAGTAAGTATTTCAACCGAAATCGAACAAGATATCTAACAGGAACATAAAAAAAAAAGAATGTTAATACTTTCTTCAATAATCTTGAAATCCTATCCAAGAAAATATTCGTAGAAGAATTCTGTCTATGTAATTAGAAAATAAATATTCGAAAAGTCTACATAGATAATTTCGCTTCTATAATTTTTTCCTGAAACTAATGCTCGATATTTTCTTTTTATCAGAATCATTATTTTTGGGCAGCAGATTTAATAAAAAGTATGTTAAGAGATTAATTTTAACTACAGCAAAAAAAATCAGCTGAAACTATTTTTTACCAAGCGCTTAACATTTCTTTTTTAATTACGAAAGCATTTTTTTTGGCGGGGACATGTTGCATTAATAAAAATAAAAAGATTATATGTTTGGACGGTCGGAAATAATGTTAAGATGAAATGTTGCAAAGTAATAATATTTATACCATTTTCGCTGTGTTTTTACGGGAATAAAATGTATTTATTATTATTTTATTGGCCGATTCTTTATAAATTCAAATTTACATTAACTTATCTAAATAATAGCCAGAAATTATTACAGATATGATTTAATGTTTAATGCCCATACAACGGATTAGGATTGCTCTCAGGGTATAAGGGTAATGTTTTTCGCCGATAGCGGCAGGCGCGAATTATCATACAGAAAATTAGTTGTAGGTGCCCAGATTTCCTTCACGATAACGTGACAATTTTGTCAAAAATGTGAAACAGGTATTGCAAAGATAAATGAAATTCTGGAGACAAGTAGATACCTAAAAGCGGAAGAAATCCCCAAGAACTCAGATACTAGCTCGTAATGTTTCTTTTCCCGCCCACTATTACCCGGCTTGTGTATTTCTTTAAAACTCCTCGGCACTGCTGGAACCTGGAACTCAGTTCGCGGGCATTTGCCGTAATAAATTGTGACGACAAAGAATGCACAATAATGCAGTCGAAGATAAACTGAAAGCGTTATATCCGTTCTGGAAATAAAAAGCGGAGGTACTTTTTGAGCGCTACTTTATTTAGAAAAAGCAGCAGCAGTTTTTTCCGCTGCTTTTTTCCCGTGGTAACAAATAATGTATTAGTTACACGTTAAACGTAAAAATTATCCTATTCGATATAATTGCAGTAAAATACAAACCGATTTCATGGTTACTAGATAAATAAATCCATTTCGGTTTCACCCGTTGCGGTGCTTTGGTTTTCTCATAGACTCTCAAGGTTATTCCATGTTTTGATTAGTATGACTTCTATATGTGGACCAAAATGTGAAACAAAATTATGTAGATGATTGCTCACCGGGCTGTGAGGTTGTTTCAATACTTTACTAGGCAATTTTCTGGCAGAACTTTATACAGTATTCAATTACAACAACAAATAAAACCAGTCTTACAATAGACAATGTCGAAAGCTGATATTTTCCTTAATTACAATGATGGATTGAACTGAAACCTTGGGTAAGTATTGAAACCGAACCGGGTTTAAACCCAATCCGCCATCGGCCGCGGGCTGTTTTCATGGCTTTCATTGGGACACCTCTGTAATGGATCTGTTGAAGGATTGTGGCTTTCTTTTACCGCCCTTGTCAGGTTACCAGGAAGTTATGGACATTGTATTTATATGATAGCGTCTGTAAATAAACAAACAACCGGTCACCAAATCCAAAACTGAAAAAAACTACAAGCATTCAACACACAGTATCCTATTGTTAAATTAATGACATCAAGAACAGACAAATTAGTCCACTGTTTGACAATGTGTCTCAATTTCAGGGTGTTTGCCCTTCTGGTGTGGTACTTGGCTGGTGGATTAACAGTCCATTTCAATCATCTGCTTTTAAAAGTAATATACATAGATGCTGAGAGGAAATAGATCCCAAAGAGGGTTGAAGTCAGGTAGGCGGCCGGGCGTAAAATTAAGCCATATCCTTTTGCAACATGATTTTGTGTTCATACAAAACATGTTGTGCCGACCCTAATTGGGATAAGGGCAGGAAGATATATGCTGATCTCATTAGTATTGGCTACGTTCTTCCTGATTCTTGGAGATAGGGAAATTAGGGAGATACAGTATACAGAAATCCAAAATAGTAGGAATATCTCATAGGTATTATTTTTGCCTCTTAGGCATGTAACAGATCACAAAGTGCATCTTCTGTTTTTCTTTGACTTTGCAACTGTTACAATACAAGTAGTAAAATTGCTCGGAGTGCATGTGCACATGCGGTTACCTGTCGCGATAAACTGAACCCACCTTCACTCTATTTCAGTCTTAATGGTCTGTTGCGAATGCTATAAAATCGAACTAAAAAGCAAAAAAAGAACTGCCGTTCTCAGCCACAATGGGGTGATTACACGATAGAACTGTACAGTGCACCGCTCGAGCGGTTGCATAAAATGTATTCCTCCGGTTACTAACAAAGACAACACTTTTATTCTTTTCTGTCGTCAGAGGCGGCGGTGTAATTCTCGTCTTTTAACAAATGGAAGACATTATCGCTGGCTGGCTTTTGTGTACATTCATGTAGAAAAAGTTAAAGCGCTGGAGTTAGTTGGTAGCATTTCAACTGTAACAGCTATTATAAAAGGGGATAAAAATGCGGCACGATTGCAGGTTAGCGCAAGTAAAACATCCCCAAGGAAAGTTCTCTGCATGCATATAACATTGAAGTTATAGATATAGGTGTTTCGTGAATAGAATATCATCCCAGACATATAAATAACAGTCTCTGAGTTCCGCAATTTGATGTGGTGACCTGTGATACGCATATATCTTAAACTTCTTTCGTCAAAAAATTTGATCCGGCAAAATATCGCAGAATCCCGTAAAATCATGACATAATTTAATAATTTCTTTTACAGCGCATTTCCGCGTTCATCCTGAGACGATGGCATAAGAGCCCATCCTCACCCCGGTTGAAAAGCCGGTGCCTGCTCTATCGTGTGCGTCATCGCCTTTACACCGGATATTTATGTCAGCTTGTTTATGGTAAGAACTCAATATTAGATAGTTTTCTTCATACTGAATCAAAACCTATGTGAAGAATAGAAGTCGTTAGTATGACTATAGCATAATTTCTCATACAGTGCACTTCCTCATTCCTGAGACGATGCTACAAGAGCTCCCCTCACCTCGCTAAGAGTCGGTGCCTGCTCTATCGCGCGCCATCGCCTCTCCGCGCGCGACGCCTCTCGGCCGCGTCGCGCTCAATGACTCGAATAACCTGTTCAGTATCGGAAAACTGTGACAAGTACTTTACACAGGATATTTGTGTTAGCTTATGTTTATAATAGTGACTTAATATTTAGATAGTTCACTTCATACTGAATCAAAAAGCTATTTGTAACTAAATGGAAGTCGTAAGTATGACTATGACATAATTTCTCTTACAGTGCATTTCAACATTCTTCCTGCGACGATGATACAAGAGCCCATCCTCGCTCGGCTAAGAGCCGGTGCCTGCTCTATCGCGCGCGCCATCGCCTCTCCGCGCGCGACGCCTCTCGGCCGCGTCGCGCTCAATGACTCGAATAACCTGTTCAGTATCGGAAAATTGTGACAAGTATTTTACACCGGATATTTGTGTAAGCTAAGTAAGTAGGGACTTAATACTATATAAGTAGTTCTCTTCATACTGAATCAAAAGCTATTAATGACTAAATTAAAGTCAAAAGTGAAAAGCATGACTATGGCACAATTTTTTCTTACAATGCACTTTCCGCATTTTTCCTTGAGACGATGGTACAAGAGCTCACCCTCAGCTCGGCTAAGAGCCGGTGCCTGCTCTATTAACCTGTTAAGTATGTTCATACTCGAATAACCTGTTCAGTATCGGAAAATTGTGACGCATTACACCGAAATTTATGTTAGCTTGTAGGGTCTCAATATTAAGGTAGTTCTCTTCATACTAAATCAAAAATTATTCGTAACTAAATTGAACTCGTAAGTATGACTATGACATACTTTCTCTTACAATGCACTTCCTGATTCTTGAGACGATGGTACAAGAGCCCACCCTCACCTGGGCTAAGAGTCGGTGCCTGCTCTATCGCGCGCGCCATCGCCTCTCTGCGCGCGACGCCTCTCGGCCGCGTCGCGCTCAATGACTCGAATAACCCGTTCAGTATCGGGAAATTGTGACAAGTACTTTACACCGGATATTTGTTTTAGCTTGTATATGGTAGGGACTCAACATTTAGATAGTTTTCTTCGTACTTAAAAAAAAATTTGACTGAATGGAAGTTGTAAGTATGACTATGACATAATTTCTCTTACAATGCACTTCCTCATTCCTGAGACGATGGTACAAGAGCCCATCCTCACTCGGCTAAGACCCGGTGCCTGCTCTATCGCGCGCGTCATCGCCTCTCCGCGCGCGACGCCTCTCGGCCGCGTCGCGCTCAATGACTCGAATAACCTGTTCGGTATCGGAAAATTGTGACAATTACTTTATTATATAGTTCTGCTCATACTGAATCAAAAACTATTTGTAGCTTAATGGAAGTAGTAAGTATGACTACGGCATAATTTCTCTTACAGTGCATTTTCACGTTCTTCCTGAGACGATATTACAAGAGCGATGACATGAGAGCTACCCTTACCTCGGCTGAAGAGTCGGTGCCTGCTCTATCGCGCGCGCCATCGCCTCTCCGCGCGCGACGCCTCTCGGCCGCGTCGCGCTCAATCACTCGAATAACCTGTGCAGTATCGGAAAATTTTGACAAGTACTTTAACCAGATATTGGTGTTAGCTTGTTTATGGTAGGGACTTAATATTAAGATAGTTCTCTTCATACTGAATCAAAAACTATTTGTAACTAAATGGAAGTCGTAAGTACGACTATGGCATAATTTCTCTTACAATGCACTTCCTCATTCCTGCGACGATGGTACAAGAGCCCATCCTCCCCTCGGCTAAGAGTCGGTGCCTGCTCTATCGCGCGCGGCATCGCCTCTCCGCGCGCGACGCCTCTCGGCCGCGTCGCGCTCAATCACTCGAATAACCTGTGCAGTATCGGAAAATTTTGACAAGTACTTTAACCAGATATTGGTGTTAGCTTGTTTATGGTAGGGACTTAATATTTAGATAGTTCTCTTCATACTGAATCAAAAACTATTTGTAACTAAATGGAAGTCGTAAGTATGACTATGACATAATTTCTCTTACAATGCACTTCCTCATTCCTGAGACGATGGTACAAGAGCCCATCCTCACTCGGCTAAGAGCCGGTGCCTGCTCTATCGCGCGCGCCATCGCCTCTCCGCGCGCGACGCCTCTCGGCCGCGTCGCGCTCAGTCACTCGAATAACCTGTTCAGTATCGGAAAATTGTGACAAGTACTTTACACCTATTGGCGTTAGCTTGTTTATGGTAGGGACCTAATATTTAAATAGTTTTCTTCATACTGAATCAAAAACTATTTGTAACTAAGTGGAAGTGGTAAGTATAACTATGATGTAATTTATCTTACAATGCGCTTCCTCATCCCTGAGACGATGGTACAAGAGCCCATCTCACTTCAGCTAAGAGTCGCGCGCGACGCCTCTCGGCCGCGTCGCGCTCAGTCACTCGAATAACCTGTTCAGTATCGGGAAATTGTGACAAGTACTTTACACCTATTGGCGTTAGCTTGTTTATGGTAGGGACCTAATATTTAGATAGTTTTCTTCATACTGAATCAAAAACTATTTGTAACTAAGTGGAAGTGGTAAGTATAACTATGATGTAATTTATCTTACAATGCGCTTCCTCATCCCTGAGACGATGGTACAAGAGCCCATCTCACTTCAGCTAAGAGTCGCGCGCGACGCCTCTCGGCCGCGTTGCGCTCAATGACTCGAATAACCTGTTCAGTATCGGAAAATTGTGACAAGTACTTTACAACGGATTTTGGCGTTAGCTTGTGTATGATATTGTAGGGACTCAATATTTAGACGCCTCTTCATACAGAATCAAGAACTATTTGTGAAGTCATACATAAGTATGACAGTAGCATAATTTCTCTTACAGTGCATTGCCGCGTTCCTCCTGAGACGATGACAAATAAGAGCTACCCTCACCTCGTTTGAAGAGTCGGTGCCTGCTCTATCGCGCGCGCCAGCCATCGCATCGACTCGAGTAACCTGTTCAGTATCGAAAAACTGTGACAAGTACTTTACACCGGATATTTGTGATAGAATATTGATACCTCGGTAATAGTTTTACCTACTACGCCTCGCTAAGCTTACTACGCCGTAGCAAAATGCTACACCTTGTACCTATATACATTTTCACACGCCGCGTTATATTCAAGAGAACTTTATTGTTACGTCTACGCGGCGTTTAAATTTCTTCGTGTGCATAGCTCTCATAATCCGGAAAGGGCGGAGTCAAATAAAGTTAAAACACACTCAAGTCGCGGCCCCTAAAAGCCAACTTAGTCTGTAGTTTAAAAGTTCATTTAATTAGCGGAAAAAGTTGGAAATGAGCCAAGATTTCGCGTTATTCATGAATACTTCGAGACTTGAACGAGTGCAACCGTTTCTGGCAAACATGTAATTGCTACTAATTAACTGTTGGTTCTGTTTAAAAGAGGAAGCATTGCTTGTACGTAGAAAAGTTTTAGCAGATATTTTGAGACAGTTGCTGCTTTTGGCAGGCAAAAAATTAAACTAAGTACGTGCATTATGCAGAAGTCTCAAGAAAAAAAAGGCGAGCTCTTATATCTCATAGCCTTGTGCAATATCTTTCTAACAAGTAAAAACTTATATAGTATGGAACCTTAAGGAACTATGAAACCATATGGAACTATGGAACCATCTGCGAAATCACGAAAAAAATACCTATTCCAGGCATTTCGCTTGTGTATGATTAGGTTTTTTATGGAAAATCAGATTTTTTGCGATTTCTCAGATGGGTCCAACAGTAGAAAAAAGTGGTTCATATCTTCCACTTTGAATAAACGCCCGCGTGCTAGCAACACACTCTAAAGATGTATCTTTTTTCAGAAAAATGTTACTAAGATATTGTCTTTGAAATAAAGAGAACATAAGCGGCAAGAAGGTGAAGACATAACTCGGTGAAATAGTAACGCCAACGTACTTAGCACGGCCATTTTCACGCCGCACATAACTCACGCTATGTGCTCGGTGCCATGATATATCTATGTAGCTCATATTGTACAGTCAGCTGCGTTGCCTCGGTATCAAAACTGTCATATCTATAGCTCATCTTAATTCCGTCGTGTCTCGTGTAGGATTCCGAGTTGACGAACGCCCTATTAACCGAAATGTTTCCTACTATTGGTTGTAAAATGATCGCCTTCTGAATTATAATAGACAGCCACCGAAATCGACGGCTTAACGTGCTCTCCAAAGCATAGAACTATGTTTCTTACAGGTGATCTGATCCACCATAAAATGTTAGGACCGGACTAGGTCCAAGTTCACAAAGTGATAATTAATATCATTGAGACTGCCCAACAGAAACAGAAATCGAACCCGGATCCTATGCACCGGAGCCATATTACTACTGCTCCACATCGTTCGTCATAGCTCATACTTTGTACAGTCAGCCGCGTAAACTCGGTCACAAAACAGTTACATCGTTACGGATGTGTTACAACCTTGTTTATGGGCGCTAAAACGCATCTAAAGTTTACCGCAAAACGGTTTGCAGACGCGCGGGTTTCGCAGGGTATGGGGAGCCCTTCTGTGTGCGGGTCAACTAAGTCCTCGTTCTACTATAGGATAAAAGACAATCAGATGGTTTAGCCTGCAATGTCTAAACCAGACTATGTAACAAATCAAAGCGACAATCATAACAAATCAAAAAAACAAATATTATCAACTCTGTCAATGCCTCACCAGAAATTGAACCCAGACCCTTTGTGCCGCAGCCACTTTACTACTACTGTTCCACATCGTTCGTCATAGCTCATACTTTGTACAGTGCGCCGCGTAAACTCGGTCACAAAACAGTTACATCGTTACGGATGTGTTACAACCTTGTTTATGGGCGCTAAAACGCATCTAAAGTTTACCGCAAAACGGTTTGCCGACGCGGGTTTCGCAGGGTATGGGAGCCCTTCTGTGTGCGGGTCAAATATGTTCTTGTTTTACTATTGGATAAAAAAAATGTTTGACACATTTCTTGCCTGATATCAATAAAAAAAACGTTTACTGTGACTGATCAACTTTGAATAGCTTTTTTATACAAGTACAAGCGGCCAGTTAGCGGTTTCACTCACTGCAATTTATTTTCCCGAAAAAAGGCATTTTCCGGTATGTGTAATACATATATACTTTCTTCTTGAATCACCCTATCTACTACAAAAACCGCTTCAGAATCCATTGCGTGGTTTTAGAGATGATAACGAATTCCATGATAGACAAAGAAAAAACTGACTTAATTGTCAATGGTATTGATTTATATTGATGATTTTGATAATAAGGCACAAACTCCACCAAAAAGACGAAGGGCATAGGACGTAAGAATGACAGTTGACAGACAAGTGATCGTCAAATATTCTTCTTAGTTTTTGACGCTAGCTGTCATAGATGCGAAACTTTGGCGACGATTGTGTGTGCCTTTGTCAATACTCTTTCGTATACTTTGTATGGAAGCGTCGCGATGTCAAACGTCACGCGTCATGCCCTACGTCCTATGTCCTCTCCTTGTCCTCTCTGTGGAGTTTGGGGCTTACACACAATGATAGACACAATGACAATATTTTTCAATTCGATTAATTTTAAATTGTATCCCACATTTGGCTGAAAAATGCAAGGGAGGCAAGTAGGTATCAGCAACCCCTTGAATTATCTATTTTAGGGATCTTTTAATACTAGTTATTGTTATCAACTGTATCAATAACCAATTAAAATTAACCCTTAAGTAGGTAGCTCGATGTGCCGCTGATAGTACTTAAACTACTGGACATAACTTTGTTGCTGCGGCTCTTCCCATGCGAGTAAAACTTGCTTTCCCCATGTTACGATCTTGGTTTCGCAGTTGTGGAGAGCTACAACTTGTACACATTTAAGTTTATGAGTGGCGACTAGTACGGTTGGTTAAGCATGCTTAAAACGAATTTATCAACTTTGTATTAATTATTACAAAATAATTATATCTCGTTGTCCAATAAAAAAGTGTGTGCTCTCTTTAAAGAAAAGTTTTAACTGTGATCAGACGATGTCAAATTATTAAAATATAGAACGGACCGGGACCCTTATTTATATTTAAGTGTCTCGGCAAACTACGGCCGAAATTCAGCGACGTAATTCGGCATAATTACGCCAGCAATGTTATTGTATTACGGATGACACACTTCAGCCGAAATACGTACGAATTTACGTCGCTGAATTTCGGTCCGAAGTAATTCGGCGTGATTTGTACGTAATTTAATTTGAAAATACTACCAAGGTTCTTTATTTGTCAAGCGGCCAATAATAGACCGATTTTTAAATATGTTTTATTGTTACAAACGCTTTAATTACGAAGTCTCTATTGTCTCGCGTTTCTAAATTTCAAAGGCAGAAACATATTTGTATTTTGCAATATATTTACAAAAAAATTACGTCACTTCGTTTAGACAAGACAACAAGTCAATATTTCTTTTATAAGGTTGTCTCTTGCTCGTGGCTGGCTTGTTATGATAATAAATCCTTGGGCGGCTGACAAAGGCCGCGTCAAACACCTCGGGCGGGCGGATATTGATGAGGGCGGGCGGCGGGCAGCGGGGCGGGGCGACTGTCAGCAAAGGAATTGTTGTCAAAATTAATAGATTTTTCATCAATGTACCTAAAAAATTATGCGTGGCAAACCAAACCAAACCACACTTGTATTTTAACTTTAGAGTGAAAAACAATAAAATAATAATCTTTTAAATTATATCATGGCCAACTCAGCTGTTTGTTTGAAGATCCAAAAAGATATGAAAACTGTTAAATTTTTCATAAAGCTATAATTGAGAAAAATATCTAGGTAAAATAAATATACTATATAGGTTGTATTTGTAAACGCGGTAGAAATGCATTCTATTGCATTTTGGTTCTTTTAGATACAATTGTGTTAATAAAAGTGTCAGTATAAAGGATCTTTGCTTCTCCTCGAGTGATGTAGTAATGAAATAAATTGTATTGAACACAAAGAGCTTTTCTGAGTAAACAATCCCATTGTGTGAAACATTGTAACAAAACACAATACTTCTTCAAAACTTTCCTTCGATTAGATAAGAGTAGCATTCGAATTTAAATCCTCCTTAAAACTTGGAGAAATTGGTCTTGATTCTAACATGCCTCCTTTATTACGAAACAAGACAAGAGTCACTCATTTTATTTAAGTAGATAATTTAACAAAATATGCTTCCTTGCCTATTACTGTTAGTTTAATACACCAGCACATCAACCTACCCATTTATGACATTAACTTGTACTGGTTTTTCTTAGGTCTTGCATGAAAAACTCGTTTCAGTTGGTCCCTCGAATGGGTAGGTTTATGTGATGGCGATAGTACCTAAACAAGGGGCAATTCTACTTTACTGGGTAGTCAATAAAATACAAAAGTTGTATGCAAAACAATAGCTTTTATAACAAAACTGTGCTTTTGTTTTGACTCCATCCAAAGTATTGAAACATGACGTCATATTTCAATAATTTCATACAAAATATCTTTTACAAGTAGCTTAATTGATGTGTCAGTCAAGTAGCGGATTAGAAAAGGCGGTTTGTTGTTTAGCTCAAAATCATTGTACATAGTTTTGCGTAACTATCCAATCCCTGTTATGGATCCCTGTCTCATATTTTGGTTGAAATGAATTTAAACCAGGTACATAAATAAACTTACGAAATTATGATAAGTGACGAAAAGTCTGTTAGTTATTTTTTTATTGCTTTCTTTATCTAACTTTATTTTATTACCTACTGTCTTTCTTGTGCTCATTTACTAGTGTGACACAATAGCCAAGAATTTGACAAGAAATTGTTCTCACAGAATCAAGAGTATTGTCAAGTAGGTAATTGTGTTGAAAACTGTGACTTGGAGTTTGTGTTTGCGAGTGGGATCACGTCCGTAAACGGCGGGACGTGATTCATACCGGCAATTAGACGACGGGAAATCATAAATCGCGGAAATTCGGTATCTAGGTTACATGCAGGTCGCAGAGGCTTGCATAATCTTATCTCCGGTGTTTTCTTTACTGACAGATGTCACAAATACATTATGTCACGCCTCTATCTTTTGCGGGGTAGACAGTTTAATAACAATTGTTCTCACAGAATCAAGCAAGAGTATTGTCAAGTAGGTAATTGTGTTGAAAACTGTGACTTGGAATTTGAATTTGCAAGTGGGATGACAATACGTTATGTGTCTTGGTGACGTGATTCGTACCGGCAATTAGAGTTAGACGACGGGAAGTCATAAATCGCGGAAATTCGGTATCTAGGTTGCACGCAGGTCGCAGAGGCTTGTATAATCTTATCTCCGGTGTTTTCTTTACTGATACATATCATTAAGGGTAGACAGAGCGTAGGTATACAGCTGTAAAATCACCCCATAGGTGTCGTAAGAAGCGACTAAGGAAGTTGACAGTTTAAACGACAGGATGCCGACCTGTCACAATGGTGATACACAGTCTTCTGAATGTCGCAGTGTAAATGGCCATTATTTCAGCCTTTCTGCCTACCCCGCAAGGAAATTAGACGTGATATTTGTGAACTTTAAAATGTAAACAGGAAATGACCTCTACTCTTGAAAATACGACCAATGTCATTTTCCTTGCATGGAACTGAAGTAACGCGGAAATGCGGTTATACAAACGTCAAACATCAGCGCCGATCACATCTGTCCATCCGCTACGAGGATCGCGTTATGCAGGAGAGCGCTTGACACGTGCCAGCGGTTTTTCATATCCGCCACACCACTATTTTTTTACTTTTTGCATGTAGAAACTTATGTCTAATGAATTTTCCTTGCATGGAACTGAAGTAACGCGGACATGCGGTTATGCTGACGTCACACGCCAGCGCTGATCACATCTGTCCATCCGCTACGAGGACTGTGTTATGCAGGAGAGCGGCTGACACGTTGTAGCGGCCCTAACCTATGCAGCCTAAAGAAACCTAAAAGCTACGCACCGCCGAAGAGTCCTAAGCTTAAAATAACCCTAACTACGAAAGTACTACAAAGACCCTATATCCAACCTACAACTAATCTCATAACTAACTATACGACAAGACTGCTAACCCTAAAGCCGTCGACCTAATAATCGGAAGAACGTAATGTCCAGGAAACTGTACCTTTACCTATCGTGTCCTACGTGTCTAAGAAATGGCCAGTGAAAACGTCAGAGCAGTTAGGAACCTACGTTGCGATAACCCAGGATAGAATGAAGGAAAACAGTCTCATTAACTCTACCTACTAATTTTATACCCAATCAGATATCCCTACTATAAAAATTCCTAAACAAAATACGTCAACAAAATGCTAAACATATTAAAAGGATCATGGAAGAACAGCTAAGTTTCCCACACGAAAAGAGAGAGAGAGAGAGCTAAGTTTGAACTCTATAACCTGAATTGGAACTCTAACTATCATAATTTCACTTTGTTTTTTTTTAGTATAAAATGAGAATAATACTGTAAATAAATGTAGAGCAGATCTGAATAGTCGATTCCTAGCACCGAATTCGATAGAACAACAAAGGTCGGAAAGATTGCTTCATGGCTAAGTCTTATTGAATTTATTTTGACTTGGACTAACTCTGTAATGTACTACTTTTGTGAGTGAGAAGCTCTTAACAATGACGGTATTCCCAAGGGAATACCGAGGTTCCACCACCGTAAATATAACCCCTCGAACCTTTCCTGACCACTCCAGGATTTTATAATTATAAAGCCAAAAATGTGCAGTTTATGCAAAAATTTAGAATTTGGAAGAATTTACTACTGAGTCATCTTTCCTCACATCAGTAGTTCACTGCCAAAAGTAGGTATTTATTTACAACCTTCCAGTCTATATTTTTGACTGTCTTTACAATGTTATTTATAAAACAAACTATGTGTCCATAAAAGGTAATGGTAAAATATAACCAAACTTTCTGATAGAATTCCATTTTTATTTTTTAGAATAGCTATAGAGGCACTGACTTCTTGGCCAAAGTTTAATCAATTTCAACATTACATTCTAGTAAGCATCTGAATCTTAACATACTTACAAGAAATTGAAAGCAATAATACTTTTTATCTTTAGTACTATGCAAGTAATTCTATTACTTTAATTTCTAAATGGCTGTAGAACCAGAAGGCTGATAATAAATATCAAAATTGTTTTGTGATAAAAGTAAATACATAAATATATTTTTTTTTCAAACTATTTACTTTCAAAGGTGGAAAACTTTACCATGAAACAAATCGTCCATCTAATAAGGAACTTCAAAAATGTTTCAAAATCTTTAAAGCAAATGAATTCAATTTGATAAGTCAAGAGTGATTTGTAAAGTGGAACTCTATTATAATTATAAGAATCCACATTTTTATCAATTAACTTTACTTATTATTCGAGCAAAAATACAAAAGTTCAAGAAAACTCTTTTAAGATTTTCCCAAACCATAAAGTCCATAAGCTAATGTTTTCAAATTATAACTGATCAAAAAGGTGTAAAAGTATGACTGAAAAGGATCATATTTAGTCCAACATCCAGCCATTAACAAAGTTCGAAATATCTTTTTATTTAAGTTCTAATTTAAAATGTTCAGCAATACTTTATTTAGTAGTGGTCTGATCTAGAACTTCTCCACGATAAAAATTTCAAAGTTACTAGAAAGGAAAATAAATTTTCAAGCGGATGTTAAGAATCTCGGAAAACAAAAGAAATATTTACAACTCAAAATTGCCCCAAAGATACTAAGGGATGAAATCCAGACATTATTTCGAATGTTCAAAATCCCGGAAAATAAATTATTAATTCTTACAATTCAAAGTTGCTAAAGAAAACTAAAGAATAAATCCAGTCAATATTTCGAATCTGAAGACGACCGAAAATTAAAAATATTTTTCCTACAACTCGAAGTTGTCCCAGAAAGATTAAGGATAAAATCCAATCAATGTTTCGAATCTATAAAATCTCGATAAATAAAACTATTGTTTCTTACAAAGTTCCTACTAAAGGACTAAGGGATAAAATTCAGTCAAAGTTTCAAAGGTTCTCAGAAAACAAAAATATTTATTTACAACTCTAAGTTGCTACGAAATGACTACGGAATAAAAATATAGTCAATATTTCGCAAGCGACGAAGAATCTCAAAATTTAAAAATATTATCTACATCTCAAAGTTGCCCAGGAAGACTAAGGAATTAATATCCAGTCAATATTTTGCAAGCACTGAAAATCTACTACGATTTGCTAAGACCTACGCTACGGCGCTCGCTAGTCTACCTGTCTTACGATTTACATTTTGCAATAGAAAATCAATACGAGAACGTAATATGCCTTAAAACAAAATTTCCAAAAATCTGATATTGATCTGAGACGGTTTCAGCAAGAAAAGTTCGTTTTGGGTGTTTGAAAGATTTTCCTTAGAAACTTGAACCGATTCGGCTCCGAAAATATTTCAATACAAAATGTATGGCTAGAAGCAAAATTCGAAATTTTGAAGTCTAACTAACAGCTAGAGTCCGTCCACTGCTGGACATCGCTTCCCCAATGCCACTCTATCTATACCCGACTTTCGGATTGGCGAGCGCAGTAGAAATTGTCTATAAAAATCAAAATATTTCAAAATCTCATCCACTGAAAGTACCAGGAAAGCAGAATCCTCTAAGAGATTGGCCTTTACTAGCCTCCATTCAAATCCCATAGTTATTTAAGTATTTATTCAATTTAAAACTGAAATTATTTGTATTGAGGTACCAGGATAGTAGAATCCCGTAAGGGCTAAGCAGTTCCTAAGCCTCATACAAATCCTATAAATCGCCTTTTGATGGTTCCGTGAATTAGTCCTACACGAAAATATTTGTAACTTTTCCCTTTGCGATTGCTTGAAAAAATTATTGATTTTGATTTAGACGGCCTACTTGCAATTTTATTTTCGATACAAATAAATCTTGCAAAAGGAATATTACTAAAGAAATGTGATTTTCCTTTAAGAAATTATCAATATTTATGACCCGACGGAAAATGTTTAAATTTTTACAACTTAAACCGATCTGCGATTCGGATTGTACGAGAAGGAAATCTAGGTATTTGAAGCAAGTTAGAAACGCGATCAAGCTATTGTATTTAGCTACTACATCAGTCCACTGTTGGACAAGACCTTCCCAGTTGCGATTCTAGTTAATTTTGAAGCACTCCCGACTTTCGGAATGGCGAGTGCAGTAAAAAACCCGAAATAATTTGCTACCAAAATAAATGGAAGTACCAGGTTTGCATAAATCCCCAGAAGCTGTCCTATGAAATCTAGTTGAAAATTTTCTTAGTTTTCCCTCCAAAGTGTGAAATTGATTTTGTAAATTTAATAATATCTACGCTTTCAATCGACTTTTGATAAAAATAAATATTCTCAAACAAACAAAATATTTCTGCAAATTGAAAGTTTTTCTTTTAAGAAAAATGATTATCAAACATTAAGCCGCCTGAAATATTTTAAAAATCTTGCAACACGAACGTATCGAACTTTCTCGAATCTGTTCAAAAGATTTGATATTCCAGAATGTTCAGAAGACTTTACTACCAAAAACCCGAAAAGTTTACTGAAATTGTTTTTTGTAAACTACTCAGACGTACGCTACTTCCAATTTACTTTTCGATAAAAATGAATCTAGTCAAACAAACAAAATATTTCCGGAATAGTAAGTTTCTTTAAGTAAATTGCTTAAAAATCTTTTAGCCGCCTAAAATATTTTCTTTTTAAATCTTACAACGAGAAAGAATCGAACTTTCCCGGTTCTGTTCAAAAATATTTGTTATTTGTGACTTTTAAAAATAACTTTCCATGACGATTTGGCTCAATTTTATTCAGAAACCCGCCCTACTAGACTTTGGAAACGATTCATTTTGTCAAAAACTTCCAACAGACTTTACTTTTCCCGCGCGAAACATAAAATATTCTAAGTTCCCACGATTTTGATTTTACAAAATAAATCCTAGATAAGTTTACCTAGCTCATCATACGTTTTGTGAAAACTACAACCTAAATTTTACTTTTCCCGCGCGAAATATTTTGCTACTTAAAGCATTCGAAGTTCCCATGATTTTGATTTTACAAAATAGATCCTAGATGGGTTTACCTAGCTCATAGCCCCGCGATTTTCCTAGTCTAAAATATTGAAGTCATTATTATGGTCTGTCAGTTTGTATGGCGTCAAACTACGTCGATCGTATGTGCAATGATCGACCCTAATCTAAAATGGAAATACGGGGTGGCAAAGCCCGATTTTCTATTAATTACCTAAAAGCCCTAGGCCTACATTCCCTGAATATTCAAACACATTATTCATAGAGTTTACTGTATCGTGATTTTTGATACGCAAACCCACAAAACAATGCAGTTGAATCCTATGATAAACACGTCCAATCCCTCCAAAAATCCCAATATTCATTTAGAAAATTATTGCGCAACTCATCTAGACCAGGTTTTTTAGTCCACCCCGTCAATCGAATGAATCTCACAATAATTTCCCTTATTTCAAGCTAGCGATTCGATGCGGGACTAGGTTTTCTTTCGTCTGCCCAGTCGCTGACCGAAACAACTAACTTTAAATCTATTTAGATTTGCGAAAGTCTCAACCAAATATTTTATAATCCAGCCAAGGACGTTCGCAAAGCTTTTCCTAGCCAAAACTTGTGAAGACAGCTCAGCCCGTACTAGGTACCAGCCTGCTGACGTTCCACAAATTTTATCAAAAACATTTCGATCGAAATGAATTTTGCCCCAAGCTAATAAAGGTACGTGTCTATCAGCCTAGAATGAATTCCCGCCAAATCTGAGGGTTGCCTTTACAAAGGCTTTTTATACAGCCATAATTTCTGCAAAACATTATTTCAAATTTAGAACACGTTCGTCTTCGAGTAAAAGCGCAAAGGCAATTCAGCTATACAGCCTTATACCTGGGACGCTAAGCCCATAAAATATCAATCTGTCATATTTCTTTCCTAGAATTATGAAACTTGGTACAGTTGTTCTTTAGGTGCTAGTGAGTAGATTAAGCCCGGAAAGCACCTAGAAGTATTTTGTGAGTTTCGCTCTAAGCCATACAACTTATAAATTAATGCTATTATGGCAATCGTTTGGATAAATCATAGACTGGTATTCATTAATACTCACGTTTTCTAAAGAAAAATAGGATGTGCTTTTAGCGTTAATTATACTCTATCTATATTAATAATTTCGTGAGGTAAAGCATAAGTCGACAACATATATCCGAGAATTTTATAAAATTTTAACGATGCTGACAGGCAAAATATAGTATAGGCCCTGCCAAGTATCCAGTCGCCAACCTGTTGCCTAGCTACCACCTAGCTTCTGATTTTATTTTTATTTATTTATATTTTCAAATTTAAGAACAGCGAGTCGATCTCAAGCTCGAGCCGAGAGGCGCTCGCCCCGTACCCCTGATGTTTATAAGTAGCGATTGCGCAATGGTAGGCAATTCGAAGCTATAACAGCCTTATACCTGGGACGCATTTAAGCGTCCATAAAATTATATCTGCTTCTTTCCTAAGTCATGCAAGTCTTGGTCATAGGATGTCATCGGTTTTAGTATCAGTATAGTGAGGACAGATTCCCAGGTTGACGGGCACCATCGAAGGGATGAGGCGGTCAAGGAGCTACCTTCTGAAGCCATACAACTTATAAATTAATGCTATTATAGTGCGGTATCAAATTTTGGATAAATCATAGACTGGGTATTCATTAATGGAACAAAAAACTCACGTTTTCTAAAGAAAAAATAGAAAAAATAACAAAAGATGTAAAAAAGAAAAATTACTAAACTTTTAGCGTTAATTATACTCTATCTATATTAATAATTTCGTGCAGGGGTAACGGTTACCCCCTGTTTTCTATTTTCTAAATAATAAAACATAAAAAAATATTGTTTTTGAGTCGACAACATATATCTGAATTTAGCGGATTATCGAGAATTTTATAAAATTTTAACGATGCTGACAGGCAAAATATAGTATAGGCCCTGCCATTTTTGTTAGTATCCAGTCGCCAACCTGTTGCCTAGCTACCACCTAGCTTCTGATTTTATTTTTATTTATTTATATGGACTTTTACCCAATTAGGGTAATTCTGCCAGACTCAGTATAATAGGATTCCAGCGCTAGGAGGACGGTAGGAGGCTAGAGATCAATGATATTTTTAGTTTTTTTTTTTGGATTGTCGTGTCATCCTTCATTGAAAGATGTACAAAACCGTTTATATCGGAAACTATTGGTTTCTTTGGGAAAGTTGTAGGCCTTAACGAGATCTATATAAAAGGATTCCATAGGAGGACGGTAGGAGGCTAGAGATCATTGTCTGTCATCCTTCATTGAAAGATGTACAAAACCGTTTATATCGGAAACTAAAAGTACGATCTATATAGGTGTCAGCTGAAAAACTATGCGTGCTAGACTATTGGTTTCTTTGGGAAAGTTGTAGGCCTTAACGAGATCTACATGACAGGTGTCATCTGTCATACTAAAAAGTCGTTTATATCGGAAACTATGCGTGTTAGACTATTGGTTTCTTTGGGAAAGTTGCAGGCTTTAACGAGATCTACAGGCCATCAGGTACCTACTCCAGATTCTCGATATCCATGTGCCAGCTAAAGCTGCTTATCATGTTAAACAACTTTTGCTATGGCGCCATTATCGTACTTATCTCTTATAGTTAAGGCATGCTCCTGGTTCATCCGGTACTGCAGACCCTCAAGTGCTGACAAAAGTAGCCTCAGTTGTTCAGTTTCATGGGCTGGTTCATCCCTCGAAAGGAACGCAGTACTTTTCCTAACACCCAGTATAACCACAGTCTCAACAGTCCACTGCGGACATAGGTTTCCCCCTATTGGGGAGCGGTATTTGTCACAGCACAATCACCAAGCTTGGCAAGCGAAGTATCAAAATACCAAAAGAACGGAATACAACTGAAGCAACTCAAACATAATACAACATAAAACATATTTTTATGTGTATTTACTTGAAGTTTTAGTAAAACATTTATTTGTTAAACACAATGAAAGACCACACGCTATCTTAACAAATTAAAGGTTTATATTTAAATTTATAGATCAGTCATGCATGTCACGCTGGCTTGAATAACGTCACTCCATTGCAAATTAGTGTGACGTCGGCGTAAATCAGCACCAACCCATAGCAGTTTGTATAATGATCGCTTAAATTAGCATCGAGTCACAGTAAATAGATCGGTTTTACTGGGCTCAGCAGTAAAGAATCTTCACCAAATCCGCGATCCTATTGCCCTCTCTGTCTCTCTCTCTTATCTCGGGTTGTCACTATGTCATCGCTATCACTGCGAGATTCCATGAAGCGGCGCCGTATGTGTGCGGGAGTGAGTGTTTGAGCGTTTGTATGAAATTTCTTTACTGCTGAGACCAAAGAAGCGATATATTTACTGTGATCGAGATAGCGTGCTGTCGAGATAGGGTTACGTCGATTTCCCGCTATACACTCCTGCTTTGACTTAATAATTTTGAGAATTACGCAAGTACGAGTTTCATTTCACCCGAGCGAAGCCGGGCTTTCCTCTAGTAATTCCATAATTTTATACACAGCTCATAACTGAAAGTTACAGTTATAATAACCTGAAAAGGAATCCATATCGTCATACAAATCTTATGTCAATACAATGACTTGTGATTCAACATAAAGCAAGACACACCTTCCAGCGAAAAGTTTTTTTTTTCACTTACTTTCCATTGACAAAGTGTTAATGTATCATATATTATATATTTATAATCTATATAAATGTAGCATTATAGCCAGATTTTTTATTGTTACAATTTTCTATTATTATAGAGTACCTACAATTAACGCTAAAAGTATAGTTTTTTCTTTTTTTTTACATCTTTTGTTATTTTTTCTATTTTTTCTTAGGAAAACGTGAGTTTTTTGTTCCATAAATGAATACCCCGTCTATGATTCACCCGAAAATGATACCACACTTGCCATAATAGCATTAATTTATAAGTTGTATGGCTTAGAGCGTAACTCGGAACAAGAAATCTCTCCCCCCCTCCCCCTCCCCCCTTAGGTGCGGAACCCTTTGTCAACCGGGCTTAATCTACTCCTTAGCACCTAAAGAACAACTGTACCAAGTTTCATAATTCTAGGAAAGAAATATCACAAAATGTGCTTAGCGTCTCAGGTATTATCATTTTTAATGCCTTTTACCCCGCTCAAGTACCAGGGTCGCACTAGCGCCTAGGAAGTAAGTATTGAATCGAAATCCAAAGTAATTTCGTTCAAATAACGAAATATTTAGTAATATTTATTAAGGAAAAGTACCAGGGCAGCATACTGCCGTAGGAGATTATTGAAATAATTTACTATGGACTTGCTAGAAGCAGTAGAAATTACTATTTGAATGCGCCCGCGTCTACTTCCATACATTTTCATAGAGCCGCGCTCTATCAAGATAATATTTAGATGAATATTGACTATCCACGCCTATTCTGACCCTTCAGATCAGTTTTTTGCGTGTAATACTCTACATATTTGTGACGTAAGTGAAAAGCTCTACAAATGGAGAGGTTATTCACTACAACGTGTCAGTGGTTTTTATATCCGCCACCCACCCGCCGCACTAATATTTGTTACTTTTTGAATGTAGAAACTTACGTCTAATGAATTTTCCTAGCATGGAACTGAAGTAACGCGGAAATGCGGTTATGCTGACGTCACACGCCAGCGCTGATCACATCTGTCCATTCGCTACGAGGATCGTGTAATGCAGGAATGCGCTTGACACGTATCAGTGGTTTTCATATCCGCCACCCACCCGCCGCATCACTATTTTTTACTTTTTGAATGTAGAAAATCATGTCCAATGAATTTTCCTTGCATGAAACTGAAGTAACGCGGAAATGCGGTTACGCTGACGTCACACGCCAGCGCCGATCACATCTGTCCATCTGACATTTGTCCATCCGCTACGAGGATTGTGTTATGCAGGAGAGCGCCTGACACATGTCAGTGGTTTTTATCCGCCACCCACACCCGCCATATCACTATTTTTTACTTTTTGAATGTAGAAACTTATGTCCAATGGAACTGAAGTAACGCAGAAATGCGGTTACGCTGACGCCACACGCCAGCACCAATCACATCTGTCCATCCGCTACGAGCTTCGAGCAACTCGATCTTCCGTCCCGTTCCGGCCCGGAAGGGGAGTGGGTATAGCTACTTTACTCTATACAAATATTTCTGCCATTTTTTGCGGGGGGAGAGGTAAAGCTGTCAAATCAAGCTAGTGTTGGAATCGACAATATCGATACTTAACCTTTCGATTAATTACACCAGTCTACTCAATATTGTGTCATATTATTGCATTTTCAAAAGCAACTTAGTTCTCAAGAATAGGATTTTGTAGTAAATAGAAATATTGGCGCAATAACATCATTTTAAATATTGCATAAGTTACCCTAAATTAACCAAAATATTAATTTCTTTCCCCAAAGACCAGATAATTTAATTATGTAGGTACATTCAATGCAATACCTACCTACTATTTACTGATAATTAAGTATCATAGGATATTATGTAAGGGAATTTACTAAAAAACCATCTGCACAACAAGTCATACATAATAACTTCGACTATCCCGATGACGTTGTGGTTAGTACCCCTGTCTTCTACGCCGAGACTCGTGGGTTCAATTTCCACCAGACACAAATATTTATAAAGTAAATTTTCAAATATTCGTGTTTTATCTGAGCACTCCGGCTGACAAAGGCCACCGACTGGACCGAAACGGTCGCGAAACCGCGATGTAATAAGAAGTAGGTAAGTGCGAAATCCTTTTTATATATATAATTAAAGTTACAATGTCGCACTTAAGTTTAAACAGTTTAAAGGACACCAAGTCGTCCAACGACCTGATGAACCCTGGTGCTAGAGCTTTTCAACCACCTACTGCATGAAGCAGGCCTTTGAAATGGTTGTGTAACGACAGCCGTCTAAGTGACCATAGACAGCAACCGGGACCGACGGCTGAACGTGGCTCCAAAGCACGGAACCATCTTGCTTCTCAGACAATCAGGTGGTTCAGCCTGTGTCCTGTGTCCTGACCAGTCTAGGAACATATACCTACACAAAGTGATAAATATCAACTTTGTTCGCGAAAGGAATTGAACAACAGGCAGTCAGACTAGCCACTGCGCCACGTCGGCTGACATCCGATGTCACCCGATCGGCTGAGACTGACATTAATTTTCAATGAAACTCGAACAAAATCAGGGTTTCCCAAAATCCACAGTAAAAGTTGTTCAATTTCATAAACTGATCATGCCTGCAAAGTTTTCAGTACAGACCGTCTTTACATAGTATAGGTTTGTAACTATGGCGATAGAAAAAGTATCGACGTTTTGTATTAGTTGAGTCACTGCACTAGCTTGGGTTCAGTGTGGCTCAATACTTCAAGTTAAAATTATCGTTTTTTCATTGAATATCGACTGGAAATGAACATCATTGAATAAGTAGAACAATCCCAAACTAACATTCTAATCTTACTTAGCAAGCTATTTACTGTTAATAAAGGCATCAATAAACTGAGATCGTTAATTGTTACCCATTATATGGTGGAATATTATAATCTTTATTTGTAAATTAACGATACTATGATTAACACCATTGTTCGACACAAAATAATAAAAATAGGAACCAAATACAATAATTTTATTGTAGATCCACCTAAAAAAACCCAAATCAGTCATTTTGTACGACTTACTGGCAACACTTACGTACAATTTTCAATCGCTAATTTTATATATTATTTAGTGATATTGTACTAGAGGAATACTTTCAGATGAAAAGTGATATTGTTCTGTTGTAAATTTGTATTTTTACATATTTTTTTAGGCATTATTAGCTCTACAATTCGGCTTTTTATCGGAGCTCATTTGACATGCGCGACTGGACTCGTTCTAGGAAATAATCTGACAGCAACTGGTTTTTGTAATAAGATAAGCCCGCGTGGGCAAAGGCCGTGACAGAGGGGAAGTGCTTCGTATAGCGTCTCCCTACCCCAGCTTTCCTCCAAGGCTACGAGGATCGTGTTATGCAGGAGAGCGCCTGACTCATGTCAGTGGTTTTTATCCGCCACCCACACCCGCCATATCACTATTTTTTACTTTTTGAATGTAGAAACTTATGTCCAATGGAACTGAAGTAACGCAGAAATGCGGTTACGCTGACGTCACACGCCAGCGCCGATCACATCTGTCCATCCGCTACGAGCACAGAGCAAAAAAATGTCATTCTGCGCGAAAAAGGTTTCATTTGTCTGTGGCTACGAGGATTGTGTTATGCAGGAGAGCGCCTGACACGTGTCAGTGGTTTTTCATATCCGCTACCAGTTACTTGAATCCACAGCGCTACTATTACAAGGCGAAAAACAAGTGAATATATTTTAAGCGTATGAATCCTTGATACTAACAAATAATGTAACAAACTAATTTAAATCTTCTGGATTATATCAAACCCCTGCAGTCGTACCTATATGTAAGAATACCGACCGATAGTTGATTCATGCTTGTACAGGTATTTCCGAAGAGGCATTGACGACGCTTGAGTAGTGATACAATATGGCGATAGAGCAGGTCTCAGCAATCTAGGTATAGTACGATGCAAGAAAGCTGCCGTGTCAGGCGCTGTCAGGACTCTCTAGGAAATACTTACATCGGTATATCGAGAGGACCATGCCAGGTTGGTCTCGGTTGTTGTGTATGATTAGATAATAACCGCTACTAGTAGGTAGTTTAAGAGCAGGGGGGTAATCGTTCTTTGTTGACTCTGTGATCCAAATAGATGATTTGACAAGAGATTATTACTTTATTTAGTAACAGGTTTTTTTTGTTTTAGCTTAGCATATAGGTGTGTCTGTACCTACTTCACCTATTGATAACAGCCAAGACTTCCTAATAGCAACACTACTAGTACCACAACATAAATAGTACCGAAAGGTACGTTATACAGTAAACAAACCAAACTGTCGGATCGCTAAATAAACTCAATAAAGTATGAAATGAACACAATGCAGCGGAAAAATAATAATAATAACAGAAATAAGCTCTTTTTAAAACAGCATTTTTATTTCGCATTGACGTTGAAACGAGTGCATTTTATCATACGGAAAGTTCCCCCGACGCTTGCATATCGCACCTCCATACAGTCGTGAAGTTTTTGTCCGGTTTTTATAATAGTCGTTATATTTGAAATGCGAGCGCCATGTAAGCGCTTTAACTTTTTACCAACTTGTATTCAACATGAGTTTATACAAAAGCCGGGAGGTGATAATGTCCTCCATTGGTTAAAAGACAAGAATACTGTCGCGTCGACTACAGAACTGAATAAAAGTGTTGCCAACAAAAGGTTGGTAGCTGGAGGAAGACATTTTGGTGCCTCTCACATGTACCAGTTCCTTTTGCGGTATTTTTCTGGTCCATTTTTGCTTCCGGTGTAACACCAAGTCGACAGTACGATAATACATTTTACTGACGAAACGCCGTATATCATCACCATGAAACACGACGTCATCTCATCTTTACATGCGGCTGTCTCAAGCTGTCATTTGCTTGCTGGGTGTCGTGTGCAGTTCTACTTTATGCAACGGCTAGAGCGCTGCATTGTACAGTTCTATCGTGTAATCACCCCATTGTGGCTGCGCTCGCCATTTCTTTTGATATTCCGTAAGCCATTACTACAGAAATATAGCGGAGATAATTCGCACTGATGAAACAATAAGGTAACTTTTTATTTAGTACTGCAAATCAAATGGACGCAACTTTTTCTTTATCAACGCTCACACATTATGAATACCATTGCATGTGAAGTAGAGGTGGATATTTCAGGATAGTCTTAAATAACACTACTTTAGACTTAATAACTTTATCATTATGGATGGCGAGTCTCCAGCGCTACCGTATTATGATTAAAGTGGAGTCCCGCGCGAAGGAAGCCGGCTTTCCTTTATCGGATCTCACACAAAGGTGTCCGAATGAAAACAGCCCGCGGCCGTAGCCGGATATTGAGCTGAACCGCTCCCGTTAAGCCTCAATACAGAGCCCAACTTCCGAACCGCCTATGATTAAAATCCGATACCCAGAAATGCTGGGACTTAACAATTTTGCAGCTGTCATACTCTCATTTAATAAAGCTCTCGTTTGACATGTCGTTTCGTGGGTACGACAACATACAAACCAAAACGGCCTTTGTTTGTGTTTGTCAAGTGCTGTTTAACCGATAAAAAAAGTTATTAAAGTTATTAATTCATCCGGGGCATGTCTCTCTTTTCACTTGGGACACCGAGTCGCCCACCGAACCCACAATTTTACATGCTGTGTTTGTATTTACGAGAGAGATTATATAGATACAAGATTTTAAAAAATATAACCATCCCTATGAAAATAATATTCATGCTGATTAAGCCACCTGTCAAGTGTGATGAGCAAAACCCTTCCAAAAGTGGATGCATGTTTATTCAGCAGTGAATAGCTGGATGAATACAAAATGATTCAAGGTAGATAATTTTGATCCGATAATCAGTGATGAACTCCTACTGGGTAATAGACTATTAGCGATCTCTTTCCATCAGTGCGTGACGTCAGTGGCTTCCCTCCATTATGGTTTCTCCTCAAAGCCGTACTCAATAATAAGTAATAACCCAGGGGTTGCAATCTGCGCGAGCAATTCTCATCAAAGTTCATTACGGCTCGTATCAAAGGATTTAATTCAAACGAGCTTTTCATTTCGGGGGCAAAGCGTAGATCACTAATCCTGTAGACATGAATAACAAAATTATAATTGCCTATCTACGTGGAAACTTACGACAGAGCAGAGTTATGAGTGTTCAGGTGTTGGTTACTGTGGGTAAGATAGATAAGTTCTTTGTGATATGCTCATTGTACCTACGTAAGAGCGGCTGTGGGTTAAATAAGTTTTGTGTCTAGTCTTAAAAATAATGGCACACCTTTATTCTCGGATTTAAGTCTGCCCGAGTGATACTTGTTCACGCTATTTTCACACAAATGTATTCCCCTATTTTTATACGAATTATGCATCTAGAGCTATCATTCTTTTTTTATGTCCTTAAAATTTATGATTTTCAAAAAAATCTTTTCTGCCACGAGCACTCTTCAGTCTGGTTATTATTAGTATTCATAGTTAAAACTTAAACGGTTTCTTACAAACAAATATCGATAGCTCGCAATAATAACATCTTGTCACTAAGAATCCGTTTTTACCACGAAAGTTTACGTAGAAAATTTTAAATGTACTTGTGGTAAGGATTTCCGGGATTAGGTCTAATGGTCGCTATGAAACTCTAGTGAAATGATTGTAACTTAAAAACATGAGTTTTAGTGTGATTCTTTGATGTAAATACGACTTTTTAGCTCCGATACTAAACAGTGTCTAAAATACGGTATATGGTCTGTGTGGCTAATACGAAAAGGGAGGAGACAAACTCATTTGCAATGTCGATTCTAAAACTCCCGCAACATGCTATCAAGGAATAACATTCAGTGCGTGAGCGGGGTCTTGTGCGTATTCCTTCCTATTATACAAATGTTCCTTGTAAACGATTCTTAAGTTTGCCAAGCCTTCGGTAAGTGTTTGTTTGCGAATGTGTTTCGTGTGGGAATGGTAATTTATGAAATGGGTGCAGATGTAGGTCAAATGAAGACTGGGATACTATTTCTCATTTGTTTTTTGATAGTTGACTTAGTACCAATTTAGTTAAGTTATCTAAAGAAACGTTGAAGCTCTGCATAAAAATCTATCATTTTACAAAATAAAACAAATCGTCGGCCACAAAATGAGAAACACGCAAAAGCAAACGAAATAAAAGAAAATTCCATTGAGATTATTAAAACGAAAGCAGCTGCCATACTTTATTTGTTTAATTGCGTTTTGTTTGCTCGGCTCAGGATAAAAGAAAACGTTGGACCAAAAAATCCTTCTCGTTTCGCTGGCCGAAGAGTACATTTAATTTACCCAAAAGGGCTCTTGAGTTTTTTCAATCTGTAATGCAGGCCAATTAAAAAACTTGCTGAGTCCTGTTGCGACTAGCGACAACTGGTGGAGGGCGCTTGAACTCATTTTGAGCAGCTCGGAAGCAACATTAGCTGTACTTGCAAATAGCTACAAGCAACTCCACTTGGCAAAGTTTATGTTTCGAATTGACCAGTATTTTTACTGAAAATATTTCTTGTCTGGCGCTGTTTTCAACTGCTGAACAACTTGAAAAAGTAAGAAGAAATATTTTTTCCTTGATTTCCCTTTTTATATTTCGAAAAGGTGGTTTTAATTTTATGGTAGGCTTAAAAAACAAGCGAGCGACAACGACGCGCGTCGCTGTCGCTGTCAAATGACTGGTTTGTATGGATTTGTATGGGGAACCAGAAAGACCGAGCGTCGGCGTCGTTGCGGCGCGCCACGACGCCGTCACGTTGACAGCGCGCTGAGAAGCTTAGAGTTTGTATGGGATGCGGTCGGGTTTTTCTACAAGACCGCAGTGACAACGACGCCGTCAAAATTTGACGGCGTCGTTGTCGCGACGCTTGGAAAATAAGGGTACCATTATAAACCTTGCTTTTAAATCAAAGTCTGGGTAGCACTGGCAGCACACCACCTCCAATTTTTAACAAGCTTCTGTATCCAAAGATGTATCATTTTCTGTATCCAATTTCCACAGAATTAGAATACAGTTTGAAAGTAAATAAGCAGCGTATCTTACATTCCCAGTGTCGATGCAGTGGTGCCACAAATCGCCTTATGCAAGGATTTTCAAATGTAACGCTCGCACAGAAGCAAAGCTGATGTTTGAAATATCTTAAACGTACGACTTTTACACTTAGAAATATAAAGTATTCCTCACTCTACATTTATTATTAAAAAATATAAATCCTAGGGATTTTTAAACATGGCTGTTACTTAAAGCAATTACTTAGAATCATTCGAAAGTAATTTATCTTTCATTACGGTGTACTTGAGTACGACTTCAATTTGTCCTCTTTCGTTTTGCTTTTACGTTTAACCCATTTCTCACAATTTCCCCCAGTCTTTTCCTTATTTGATTTCGATAACAGTAATTGCGCTCGCGGGGAAACCTTTTTCACCCATTTTCATTCGTATTTTCTCATAGTATCTGCATGTAGCTAATTGCCCAACTGAATAACAGGGGGTTCATCTTTGGAACTCAATGTGTTTCCTCTGCTCGTGTGAGTCACCCAGTTGATAAATGAACGATAACAGCAAAAAAAGTGTTAAACTCTTACTCCTTGAGCAGGCAGTTTAAATGCAAATTATTTTTCACCGGTATGCTTATACAGGGTGTAAGGGACAGCTCTCCGAATACTGAAAGGGTGCATTCAGACCATGAAACTGAACAACTTCCCATAGAAATAAATTTCAGGAAACGTAAAAAATTTTTTGACTTCCCATAGTAAATGCAATCAATCAGTTGATCGTGATTTTGTATGGGAAGTCGAAAATTTTTTTTCGTTTCCTGAAATTTATTTCTATGGGAAGTTGTTCAGTTTCATGGTCTGAATGCACCCTTTCAGTAGTCGGAGAGCTGTCCCTTACACCGTGTATATAGGTTTCGCCGTCCACTATCCTTGGTAGGCTAGGCACCTATTTGTGAAAAAATGGGCGAACCACAACATGCTTCTGGGTATATTTTGTTTATATATGTTTTATGTTTATATGTTTTTTAGAAGAGATTGCCTAATAAGTGATCCACTCAATGTCAGCCAAAAATTGTTCTCCACAAAGGATTGAAATCAATATTTCTTGGGATTGGCTGAGGGGTGAATTTATTTCATTGCGGTGTCTTGAAGCGCTTAATCGACGAAGCGTTAATTTATGTTGCTGTTTCAGAGAAGGGTTTCTACCCTAACGAGTACGAATGTCTGTGTTTTATTGCAAAAGTACTTATTGTGAATAATTTTTTTTAACTGTTTTATTGTGTTATTGGTGTTATTGCTATTGACGAACTAGTTTTAAGACCAGGAAGGGGAAAGAACGAGCGAGCGAATACCACTTTTTTTAAATGGAACCTTTACAGAATCTAAATTATAATGGTGTCTTGTTCGTGTGAGCCATTGCGTTCAATTTTAAATTTATTTTGCTTTTAAGATGAGCGCAGGTTTTTGAAATGTTTATCCTTAGTGCCATCTATTTATTTCTTGCTAAGTTGAAACTATTGTTGAAATAATTTCGTTTAATATCTTATATTTCCTGAACCATGTTCATCTTCCCTGTGGTGCCTTAGCGCAAGTTTCATCTAATCAATGAGCATTTCCGGGAACCACCGGTGCATCTAAGGTATCGTTCCACTGATTTGGCAAGCTTCATTTCTGTGCTTGGGTATAAAGTTACCAATATTTGTCTAGGTATAGGTATCGAATATAGCGAACGATCTCATCGTCCCTGCGGTGTCTTAGCGCAAGTTTCATCTAATCAATGAACATTTCCGGGAACCGCCGGTGCATCTAAGGTCTCGTTCCACTGATGGTATGGCAAGCTTCAGTACTCTGCTTGGATATTGAGTTACCAATATTGTCTAGGTATAGGTATCGAATATAGCAACTGGTCTCATCATGCTTGCGATGCCTTAAGGCGCAAGTTTCATCTAATAATGAGCATTTCCGGGAACCGCCGGTGCATCTAAGGTCTCGTTCCGCTGATGGTATTGCAAGCTTTATTTCTCTGCCTGGGTATTGTAGCCTTAGCGGCTCGCTGGCCGAATGTATGGAACATGCTGCACCTGAGAGAAGAGTTCTGAAATTTGGTACACTTAATCTTTAGGGTCAATGAATCGATTTGACCCGTAGTACACAATTTTAAAAAAATCCTATGAGGAGTAATGACGTCATCTTTTATTTGTATGGGAAAAAAAAAATTTTTGTTCTAAAACCTATTGTGTGTGGTATCAAATGAAAGGCCTTGCTAAGCCGATTCTAAAAATATATGACATTATTATATTTAAGTCACTTGTATAAAATTAAATAGGAAATAATTCTCGAAACATGCCATGTTTGGGCTTTTCCAGGTATGATACGGTTGAATCATTACTTATGAAATATACGTAATATAATGTGTAATATCCTCATCTCTAACCTCAAGAAAGGTACTACGGATTTTTTGTCTTAAAGTAATTTTTTTTGAATTTTAAAGTTACAGAAATTTATGAAAACACACTTAGTTGAAATTTGGCATCGAAAGTTCAATTTTGGTTATCGAGAATGATAAAAATAAAGCCAGATGAGATTTTAATTATATGTACATCATATTCGTTTTGCAAAAATAACATATTTTGTGCTTCGGAGGGCACGGTTAACCCTCGGCCCCATCGCAGTCGCTCTCTATGAATAATTAGACGGCGGCGGTCGATAGATAGGGGCCGAATAGTAACCATGGTTCATCGGGTCGTTCGTAGACTCAGTGTCCCATTTGACAGAACAAGATTTATTAATTATAAGATGATAAATACAGATGCGAGAGGAGTTTTGGTTCATCTTTATAATTTTCATTTGTCTATACACACATTATTCCCACACCAGCATCCTTACATTTATTCCCAGGGTATTCATCACCTTCATTAGCTATTTGCCAGCAGAAATGTCCCGCCATGCTAAATATTCTTTTCCTTGAGGCCATATGTATATCTCATGAGGGTATTCATCACCTTCATTAGCTATTTGCCAGCAGAAATGTCCCGCCATGCTAAATATTCTTTTCCTTGAGGCCATATGTATATCTCATGTACCTATTTAAGCTGGGCTATTTTTGGTACTCCTGATGGTCTACATCAGGTTTTCAAAACCTTTGATTTCTAATTGCTAGCAGGAGGGCCCATTCAAACTGATTTTTTTTTCTTCGGGGACGTATATGTATCTCCTGTAGTTCTCCAAACCTTCGATTTATATTTTCCAGCAGACACGTCCCATCGCGCTAAACAATTTTTGCTTTGGGACTATATAATATGTGTCTCCTGTAGTTTAGCTGGGCTCTTGGAGGTGCACCTGGTGGTCCACATAAGGTTCTCCAAACCTTCGATCTATGTTTGCCAGCAGGAGCATTCCATGATGCTAAACAATTCTTGCTTTGGTTCCATAAATGTATTTCCCATTGTTTAGCTGGGCTCGTGGTTGTGCTTCTAGTGGTACACATCAGGTACTCCAGTCCCTCAAGTGGAGAAAAAAAGTAGCCTTTACCTTCTTCAATGCGATAGCAATCTTTGTACCAAATTTTATCAAAATCCGTTCTGTAGTTTTTCAGGATGCTGTCACATACAAACATCTAAACGGAAAAAATACGTAAAAACTTTTGAAACGTGTTTTGTTATCAATTTCAAGAATTCGCTGACAATTTATTTTCCAATATCTTTTATGTACAGGCTTTCGACCTTCTACAACTTTATTATTATGTATAGATTCCGTTAATTTTGCCGGTGTGTATATAATGTGTGTATAGAGAAATGATCACTTTAACAATCAATCGAAAACTTCTCTCGCATTTGTATTTATCATCCTATTATTAATAAATCTTGTTCTGAAAAGTGGGACACCGAGTCTACGAACGGACCGATGAACCATGGTTACTATTCTGCCCCTAACTGACGACCCTGACGGTCCACCGCCATCTTATTATTCATAGAGAGCGACTGCTATGGGGCCGAGGGTTAACCGTGCCCTCCGAAGCACATAACATTCTTTTTGCAAAATGAATATGATGTGATGTACATAATAATATGATTGTAATCTCAACTGGCTATATTCTTATCATTTTCGGTGTCCAAAATTGAACTTTTGATGCCAAATTTCAACTAAGTGTGTTTTCATAAATTTCTGTAACTTTAAAATTCAAAAAAAATTACTTTAAGACAAAAAATCCGTAGTACCTTTCTTGAGGTTAGAGATGAGGATATTACACATTATATTACGTATATTTCATAAGTAATGATTCAACCGTATCATACCTCGAGAAGCCCAAACGTGGCATGTTTTGAGAATTATTTCCTATTTAATTTAATACAAGTGACTTAAATATAATAATGTGATATATTTTTAGAATTGGCTTAGCAAGGCCTTTCATTTGATACCACACACGATAGGTTTTGGAACAAAAATTTTTTTTTCCCATACAAAAAAAAGATGACGTCATTACTCCTCATAGGATTTTTTTAAAATTGTGTACTACGGGTCAAATCGATTCATTTACCCTAAAGATTAAGTGTACCAAATATCAGAACTCTTCTCTCAGGTGCAGCATGTTTTGAACTACCGCTAGGACTATTGAGTTTCCAATATTGTTTATACTCTCTAGGTATTGAACCCTGCAGCCAAGTGAATCTTCCCCGTGGTATTTTAAGGCGCAACTTTCATCTAATCAATGAAATTTCCGAGGAACACTGCCGTAGAATTTAAGGTCTCGTTCCGCTGATGGTATTGTAAGCTTCAATTGTCTTTCTAGTCTAGATATTGAATTACCGTTATTGTTTATACTCTCTGGGTAGAAGTATTGAATCCTCCTGTACAGTCGATGTCATTCTCCAAGCGGTATCTTAAGGTGCAAATATCATCTAAACTATGATAATTTCCGGGAACCACCGCATCTAAGGTCTCGCTCCACTGATGGTATTGCAAGTTTCAGATCTCTGCTTGGATATTGAGTTGCCAATATTGTTTATTTATACGCTCTAGGTAGAAGTATTGAATCCTGCAGCTAAGGTCAACTTCCCAGCGGTGTCTTGGTGCAAGTTTCATCGAATCAATGAGCATTTCCGAGAACCACCGGTGCATCTAAGGTCTCGTTCCACTGATGGTATGGCGAAAGCTTTTGTTCTCTTTACTAGGCAGGTATCGATTAAGTAACTTTGATCTAGTCTAGGCAAGCTAGTTATTAGATTACGAGATAAAATTTAGTATGTATTCTGTAATTTAGGTCAGATCAAGTGATTGGTAACGAAAATATTGGATTGCTAAGATACGGTAGAAAATATCTTTTTCCTACCTGTCATTTTACTAAATACACCATTATGTTTTGTGTACTTATTGGACATCCTACAGCGTAATACTATAGGCTGGCCGTTTGATAAACAGTATACCTAATATTTTGTATACCTAGTACATATTGGGTAGGAACTAGTTGTTTTTTTTTTATGGAATACAAGTAAAACCACTTTTTAATACATTTTGTTGCTAGCGACTCTGGGTTGCCGTGTGCTGCCGGCTTAGAATAGCATCACCCCATATCTTCCCGTGGGTGTCGCAAAAACCGACTTAGGGATGAATCCAGGGAATGGGCAGCAGCGTTCTCTGTAAATACAACTCCTCGCACTGCGCTCGCCAATCCGTCTGCCAAGCGTGGTGAGTATGGAAAATACCCCCCCTTATAGGGGGAGACTCATGTCCAGCAGTGGACTGTTGTGGCTGTTATAGTAGTAGTAGTAGACTCTGAGTTTATTTTGTATGAACATTTTAGTGAAGTCATTTATGAAATCTCTTTCCGAGAAATACAATATTTCCCAAGAAATTAAACCTTTTTTGTTCAGTATACCTAGAATAAACTCTTCTACAGGAAATATTAGTTGTAAATACTGGCCGGATTTTTAATTTAAAAGCAAGTATGCTAGTAACAAGCGCCTTGGGACGACCCTTCACGGCTTTACGTGATTAAAGGCGTTTGATGGCATGGGTCAAGACCTCTTCCTGTGACCTTAGCCATAGGAGAAAGTGGGAACAGTACAATATGTACCTGTAGCCATAGAATGTATAAAATTAAATGTTTTGTTTATTGGTGCTGTTACAATTTGTTACTACGGCGTAGCTTTAAGTACTTTGCGTAGCAAGATGCTACGCATTAAGGTATGAAAAAGAATAGGGCGGTAACTTTTGTACCGGACAACGCTGAAAGGTGCCAGTTTACATTAGATAGACTACCGGGTTTGTTAAGGTTGCGATTTTCTTTTGGATGCAGTCTGCCTAAAATCACGGTGACTATTCACGCATGTACAAGTCCTATGTCCACTGTTCTAAGTTTATAGTTGTTGATTGACGATGATGACCCTGAATATCATGACAACTTTCTGCACCTTTTTCTTTTACTGTTCTTCTGAATGTGGATTCTGTTGCCTAATAAAGGAAAAGGTTAAAGTTCTTAAGGGTTATTCCTTCCTTCGTTGCTATAGCAACAACAATCCATGTATTGTTAATTGTTAAGCATCACAACTTAATTATGTCATGTTTGACCTTTGACAAAGCATGTTACTGCATACCTACTAATATGTATTATAACTGTTTATAGTGCCTATACAATGATTTATTTAGACAGATGTGGGTGCACAGCAAACATTAGTTCAAATTATGTTGTATATCAAATACATGTGCTAATAACGTCATATAATCCGACAGTCAGACATGAATATGACCTGTGATATGTCACTACATATATATATCAGAACTACTGAACATTATAATGTTCAGTAGTTCTATTTACCTCCCTAGGCCAGTAAGCATACAAGGTCTCTATTATGCAGGTTGATATTGAATCAATATAAAATTGCACAAGAACGAGATAGATCTACTTGAGACGGGACTAAAATAAAGCCAATAGTCTACAGGGTGGACCATGGAGTGACGTCAATAAAAAGAAATTAGATTCCTCACATCTTCGGGTATTTGAAAATACTCCATGTATGTTCCGAGATTATTTTTAGTTTCCGAGTTATTCAATTTTTAAAGTTTTATGGGAAAAACTCGAATGGCAGTCATTTTTCTTTTTTTGTACGCTAAAAAGTACAAATCATAAATATTGTGCTAGGAAATCAACCGCGCGAGAAACCCTTATACGGAAATAATAAAAGGAAAGGAAAAATTACTGCCAGTCGAGATTTTCCCATACAACTTTAAATGTTGAATAACTCGGAAACTAAAAATAATCGCGGAACATATATGGGGTATTTTCGAATGCCCCAAGATGTGAGGAATCTTATTTCTTTTTATTGACGTCACTCTATGATCCACCCTGTATAATGTATTTTATTTTGTATGGTAGATATTATTAGCTTAGTTTTAGCCTGATCTTAGGCTTACACTTAGGTACACTTGGGTTTGTTCTATCAAGGGGAATATTCTTAATTCACCTCGCTTGGGATTTTCAAAGACTATGGACGACTCCACATTAATACATTATCTTGGACTTCGCCCACTGACTGACTTGCAAGTATTTCAAGGATGTAGTTCACAGTAGTGTGTTTTACCTAATTGAGTAGGTGCGTCTTATCCAGAAATTACCTTGATGTTAGTTTTTCCTCTTCGTAGAATAGTAGTTAGTCATTATTAAAATAGTATTCCCGTGACGACCGATACATGTTTTTATTGTCCAAGTTATACAATGATAGCAATTTGGTAGGTCCTTGTACATTTATTGTAACACATTTTGTTTTCGAACAGCGTGTCGTCAATTTGGTAACAATCGGAAAACATTTACAAAATAACGCGTCGGGTACGTGCTCCAATCACGGTTGACAACGTTATAATATGAATATTTTATACGAACGGACAATTGGCGACCGAACAAACATTTGATATTCGCAGTGAATACGAAAGGTTTGCTTATTAATTGGATTGTCCCACGATATAAAATTGCTTTGCGTACTTCGATGGTTGGCAATAAAATACCTAGAGGGTTACAGACCAGCCGTCGCGTCGAATACGGAATACGTTTGGAAGCAAAATAATTGCACCAAATGAACATTTCGAAAAGGTATTTATTCAAACAGTGAGCCTTTATATTTAGCGTGATAAAATTAATAAACACGAACTAACTTTCCGACGAAGTTTTATTTGTTCAAACGTTATTTATTCATCGTAGAGAAAAAGCCGATTATTAAGTAATTTCCAGGAAAATTCGTTCGCCCTTCAAAGTTTAGACAATGGACTTCAAATTCTGGGGCTGTGGTTGTATCGGCTGAACAGCGTAGCTCGCAATAAGTCATTAAAATTCAGACGTTAATCGTGAATGGGCGTCATGTGAAGGAAACTCCACCGACGTTATAAAAGTTATAATGAGTTGGTCCACCGCATAGGTACTACCTAAATCCTTTTTAATACGCTTTAAAGTTTGATTGGTTTTGATAATAACTACTTAACTTAGCGTACACACTAATATCGTAAAGGCGACACATTTTGTGACCGATTTCAAATATGCTTTCGCCATTAGAAGGCTACATTAAATATTCTTACGTAATGAATCTATGTTAATTTTGCAGCCGTTTACGCTCTACCTACCCCGTAAGGAATATAGGCGTGGTGTATGTACTTTTTACGAAAGAAAATATTAAATTTCCACTCGAAAATGGTTAGCAGCTAGGTTTAATAAACAAATGGCATAGATTAAGCAAGAATGAACAACCCGAACTGCATTTTACACTACTACGGATGAATCAAATTGTAGCTGCAAGCGTGAAATTCTGCGAATCCTTTGACGTTGCTGTCGATTGTCTTTTTTACACGACTGCCCAACCAAAAAAAGGAGTGTAATGTTTTCAGGGTTCATGTATGTAAGTATGTATGTATATATGTGCAATGCTTTAACCCACTATAACTCGATAACTACTGAACAGATTTGAATGGGAGTAGTGTGAGAAGAATCCTTACACCATCCTGAGTGTCATAGGCTAGGTTTTGTCGTCTTAAACCTTAGGATAACTAGAAAAATTATCTAATTTTATTAATTAGGGATAGCAGCCACCGTAAATAAAACTCTTTAAACAAATCTTATTATAAAATTCATGTCACACAATCTGTTGAAGTTTGATGTCGCTGTCATTGATTGAGTTGACGTTGCAGTACCTATGTCTAATTATGTCACTGATACAAAATATTTACGTTTGTTGTTGCAAAATAAAATAAATAATACTGAAAAATAATTCATTAATAATAAAACGAGCCTTCCAAACTGATAGATAAAATAACGCTGATAGTTTTTACGAATGGCACAGAGTTCTTATCCCGATGTCCAGCCTTGATGCTTTTGTACTGCAAAACATGTAAATATTCAAAGGCATCTCAGTATGCTCAGTATCAGGTAATTAGTTAAACTTATTATTATATTTATGGCTAATGAGCAGGCATAAAAATAGCTCATACACAATGTGCAATGCCAGCAGATATATCTTAGACGCCTGGTACTTCATTACATATACAAGCTACTGCTGCTGGTGTTTCTCTGCATAGCTACTTTGATAGCTACATTGTTTGTTAGTAGATTACGTAGGTTGTTATAACATTGACCAAACAATGATGATTTTATTGCAGAGCAGCTGTCTCCGGGATACTTTATTCATAGTAAAGTGAAGTATTCTTCAAAAGACTACTACTGCCAATGTAAGACATGAGAGCGCAGGCCCTGGTCGGCAAAAACTTGAGTGTTGATTAAAATAAGACAGGCGGTATCAAGAAAATGTTGATTACTTAAACTTTGAACGCAACTTCTTTATGAGCTGAGCTGCTATGTAATATTAATGTATGTAGTCTAGACTTTGTAGTCAATAAAATAACTCATTTCAAATCCAAATCTGTTATCATTCAAGTAGTTTAAATCAGTTTTGGGCAGTTCAACTAGTAGGCATTAAGTAAGACCCGTTTACATTTCAGCGGTATCGCTGCGGTACGCGGTGTTCTCCTCGCGGTACCGTTGCGATACCGCCGTGGTATTTGCATGGACGTCCCGCACCTGATAGCGATCAATACAAATACCACAGTAATGTGAAGGGGCTTTAAACACCAACACAGGGGTTTAGGGAAGATTGCCTTCCTGATAGAAAGACAACAGACCAGCACAGATTTTGACAGGATGAGTGGTATGAATGTAGGACCAACATCGGGGGGTTGAGGGGGGCTTGCCCCCCTCATAGAAAGACAACAGATCAGCACAGATTTTGACAGGATGACTGGTATGAATGTAGGACCAACATCGGGGGGTTGAGGGGGGCTTGCCCCCCTCATAGAAAGACAACAGATCAGCACATATTTTAACAGGATGACTGGTATGAATGTAGGACCAACATCGGGGGGTTGAGGGGGGCTTGCCCCCATCATAGGGAGACAACAGATCAGCACAGATTTTTACAGGATGACTGGTATGAATGTAGGACCAACATCAGGGGGTTGAGGGGGGCTTGCCACCCTCATAGAGAGACAACAGATCAGCACAGATTTTTACAGGATGACTGGTATGAATGTAGGACCAACATCGGGGGTTGAGGGGGGCTTGCTCATAGGAAGACAATACAACAGCACAGATTTTTACAGGATGACTGGTAAGAATGTAGGACCAACATCGGGGGGTTGAGGGGGCTTGCCCCCCTCATAGAGAGACAACAGATCAGCACAGGTTTTTACAGGATGACTGGTATGAATGTAGGACCAACATCGGGGGGTTGAGGGGGGCTTGCCCCCCTCATAGGAAGACAATACAACAGCACAGATTTTTACAGGATGACTGGTATAAATGTAGGACCAACATCGGGGGGTTGAGGGGGGCTTGCCCCCCTCATAGAGAGACAACAGATCAGCACAGATTTTTACAGGATGACTGGTATAAATGTAGGACCAACATCGGGGGGTTGAGGGGGGCTTGCCCCCCTCATAGAGAGACAACAGATCAGCACAGATTTTTACAGGATGACTGGTATGAATGTAGGACCAATATCGGGGGGTTGAGGGGGGCTTGCCCCCCTCATAGGAAGACAATACAACAGCACAGATTTTTACAGGATGACTGGTATGAATGTAGGACCAACATCGGGGGGTTGAGGGGGGCTTGCCCTCATAGAGAGACAACAGATCAGCACAGATTTTTACAGGATGACTGGTATGAATGTAGGACCAACATCAGGGGGTTGAGGGGGGCTTGCCACCCTCATAGAGAGACAACAGATCAGCACAGATTTTTACAGGATGACTGGTATGAATGTCGGACCAACATCGGGGGGTTGAGGGGGGCTTGCCCCCCTCATAGGAAGACAATACAACAGCACAGATTTTTACAGGATGACTGGTATGAATGTAGGACCAACATCGGGGGGTTGAGGGGGGTTTGCACCCCTGATAGAGAGACAACAGATCAGCACAGGTTTTTACAGGATGACTGGTATGAATGTAGGACCAACATCGGGGGGTTGAGGGGGGCTTGCCCCTCATAGGAAGACAATACAACAGCACAGATTTTTACAGGATGACTGGTATAAATGTAGGACCAACATCGGGGGGTTGAGGGGGCTTGCCCTCATAGAGAGACAACAGATCAGCACAGATTTTTACAGGATGACTGGTATAAATGTAGGATCAACATCGGGGGGTTGAGGGGGGCTTGCCCCCCTCATAGGAAGACAATACAACAGCACAGATTTTTAAAGGATGACTGGTATTAATGTAGGACCAACATCGGGGGGTTGAGGGGGGCTTGCCCCCCTCATAGAGAGACAACAGATCAGCACAGATTTTTACAGGATGACTGGTATGAATGTAGGACCAACATCGGGGGGTTGAGGGGGGCTTGCCCCCCTCATAGGAAGACAATACAACAGCACAGATTTTTAAAGGATGACTGGTATTAATGTAGGACCAACATCGGGGTTGAGGGGGCTTGCCTCATAGAGAGACAACAGATCAGCACAGATTTTTACAGGATGACTGGTATAAATGTAGGACCAACATCGGGGTTGAGGGGCTTGCCCTCAGAGAGACAACAGATCAGCACAGATTTTTACAGGATGAATGGTATAAATATAGGACCAACATCGGGGGTTGAGGGGCTTGCCTCTCATAGACAATACAACAGCACAGATTTTTAAAGGATGACTGGTATTAATGTAGGACCAACATCGGGGGGTTGAGGGGGGCTTGCCCCCCTCATAGGGAGGCTATAGATCAGCACAGGTTTTTACAGGATTACTGGTATGAATGTAGGACCAACATCAGGGGGTTAAAGGGGGCTTGCCCCCCTCATAGGAAGACAATAGAAAAGCACAGATCTTTACAGGATTACTGGTTTGAATGTAGAACTTACATAGGTGGGCGATAATAGAAGGGTTCAATTTTTTTTACATGATGACTAGTATGATGTACCAACACCGGAGACCACCGAATAACAGAAGAAGCGAACAAATTTTTACTTGTTAAACAATTTAAAAAGTAGTAAATAAAATAAATAATTAAAAAAATTAAAAAACACGCCTGCGTTTGTGGGAAAAATTGATCTGAAAAGTAAAAAACAAGTTATAATTTGTGAAAAACTTGGACGAGATACTTGGCTTTGATTGTTCTTCTATTTGGAAAATTGACGATGTTTTTATTAGTATCAAAAACATTCTATAATATGAATAGTTATCTTTACCGTACATATAGGTTCAATATTATGTTTTTTTGTGACCAGACTTTACAATGCAGTCGGGGGATAGTTTGTTGTCATACAATCACGTTACAATCTCGAAAACTATCCCCCGCTTGCATTGTAAAGTCTGGTCACAAAAAAACATAATATTGAACCTATATGTACGGTAAAGATAACTATTCATATTATAGAATGTTTTTGATACTAATAAAAACATCGTCAATTTTCCAAATAGAAGAACAATCAAAGCCAAGTATCTCGTCCAAGTTTTTCACAAATTATAACTTGTTTTTTACTTTTCAGATCAATTTTTCCCACAAACGCAGGCGTGTTTTTTAATTTTTTTAATTATTTATCAGCGAAAAGCTTTCTGCGGCTTTTGTCTGTATTGACTGTGCATGTCATCTCGTCGAGTAAACGCCATACAAAATCCCGCATTTTCACTGACGATTTTGCGTAGTGAAGCGAGACGACGCTGGAGCTCGCTATTGCGCCTGAACGACAATTGCATCTGCCACTCTCCTGTTAAACGTCAAAGATAAACTACTTTAGTTTATTGGATTGGACTATCCGTTAAAATATCTTTTACCAACTACAAGACGTTAACAAAATGTTTATTTGAGACTTCGCTTAAAGCTGGTAAGTTTAAATTAATCATCTAACTCCTAGACCTATAAATTAAGACGGGGATCTTGTGTCAAGATCCTCCCTAATTAGGGTCGCCGCGCTGAGCCCCGCACTAGCGAGCACAGAGTAAGTAATTGTTATCCATTACACGACCTTCCCCTCTCCCCCTCTCTCTGCACACACTTTCAAATATCACCGCCTGATGAATTCCGCCTTTACTGGAGAAATTTCGAGGTAAATTGAGGTAACTTCCCACTAATCCAGCGCTACGGTACGCAGTTCGCTCGAAGCTTTCAGATATATTTCGACGTAACGAGTAATAAGCGCGGTACAGGTGGGGTTATTATTGAAATCGCGGAGTTTTATCAGCAAATCCGGCTTGTGAAGTTTATGGTCGGCTTCGGAACTCCAATAACGTCAAAGGGCGAGGGAAGAGGTGGGGGGAATGGTCCAAGTTTTAATTAAACAGCAACATCTGTGCGGGCCGTTACTGACAGGACAGAACAATTATTGTTATGGCACAAAACACATATTGGGAAGCTACGGCCTGCCCTCGTGTGAAGGATAAATAGGAGTTTAGGGGGTGTTATATTTTTTAAATCAGAGACTATACTGTTTCGGAAGAAATTTTACAATGGTAAGTACCAACGTAGCGCATTATAACTTTGCATGGATTATGAATAAATTACTCTCAAACTTGCCTTTTTTTATTATCACATTCAAAATTATAGATACATGCAGTACCTATACAGTTTGTGAACAGAACGATTCTCCATTTAAAAGACGGCAGCAACAACCAAGGCCATGTGCTGCGGGCTCGTTGTAATTTCTGACACAATTCAGCCGCAATTTGACCCGTGACATGTGCCATGTTTTTGTATGGAATTTCGTAAACTTCTGACGTCAAAAAAATACCGCAAAAACATTATGCGTTATAGTTTCGACGGCCACTCGCTGCATGCGCCGCCGTATGATAGTTGTGTTGCGCTGCCTTTTGTACTATAGTTACTGCCCTATTATAGTTACATTTTAAAGTTATTCGTGTGATGTGAAGAGCAAAAGTTACCGAACGATTTCCCACCGAAAAAGCAGTAGCGATACACGAGGGCGCGTGCTGCGGGACCGCTGTAATTTTCCGGCACATTTCAACCACATTTTGACCCGTGACATGTGCCATGTTATTGTATGGAATTTCGTTAACTTCTGACGTCAAAAAAATCCTGTATAATACCGCAAAAACATTACGTGTTATATAGTTGAGACGGCCATAGGCTGCATTCATCGCCGTATGACAGTTGTATGGTGCGGCCTTTCCCACTCGGTGGTAAAGTCATTAGTCAACCTAATAAAGACACAGTTTAAAGATACTCGTGTGATGTGTTTTAACTCTATAGCTATACCTATTAAAGTTATATTTAAAAGTGTGATGTGAAGAGCAAAAGTTACCGAACGATTTCCCACCGAAAAAGCAGCAGCGACACACGAGGGCGCGTGCTGCGGGACCGCTGTAATTTTCCGCCACATTTCCGGCCGGCTAACGAATGCGCGCGGACGGGGGCAATTGCCGAACAAATGCATGCCATTACGACACTCGCAGCTAAGTTTTTCTATTAGTGCGCCTTGCGAATAGCAGTAAAAGGAAGATTATGTTCTTTGTTTGGCAGGTAAATAGGAATCTTCCAAAAGACAATTTGTTTTGCTTATGGTTCTGGGTAAATAAGCTCTCATAAGCTTACCAACCTACCCTTGTAAACAAATATGCAAACAACATTAATATACTTACCAACCCTCGTAATAATACCGAGCATATTCGAAAGTGTGAAATAGCAACTGGTGTTCGGAGAGAAAATGTACGACTTAATATAATTCAACCAAGCTAGTACCTAGAACTATGTGCACCCGTTCCGCAATTTCACCTAGAGCGAACTTAGCACTAACACTGAGTTACCGCACTGTTACAAAGTTAGTATAAACATCTTATTCCCCTCACTGGCTGACTTGAAAAATACGAGAAAAATGTGCCCGCATTAGGATCGCTCGTTTCTCTAACAGCATGGGTCTCTATACACCGGCGTCGGTTCGAGTTCCTGCCACTGACTAATAGCGGAGGAGGTAAAATATACTCAGAATAAGACGGCGTAAGTCCGCGACATTACAACAAACGGCTATTCATAAACCAAGCGGAACCCGCCCGAACTTGTGCGGAATGAGCTCCGCGGCTGAGAATCGAATTTGCAATGCAACCGCGGAGGGGAAAAGATGTGCATACTTTACACTTACTTTCCGCGTGAGAAGTGGTCTTTAGAAACGCTTATTTGAGAAAGAGTTTAAATTTTGTTACCTCGGCTTTGCTGGAATATTAATGGTGGAATTCTTCTTTGTACTCAGAATGCATTGTTATAAAGGACGTGGGTATTATTTCTGTCTTCCTTTGAGTTAATGCTAAGTATTTTTGCACTCACAATGCTGCTGCAGTGCTCCGAGATGAGTATCATGAGACTGAATTTGGGGACAACTGTCATAGCTCTGGTAGCTCAGATGGCAGATCTTTTGGTAGGTAACTAACTACTGCACCGTTCATGGTCCACGGGTTCAAGTCTCGGCAAAAAATTAAAGAAATCGCTTTCGTATTTTTATTCCTCAAGTTGGTTTACTCTTTGAGAATGTATGTACCGTCAAGAACATTATATCAAGTTGGCTGCCAAACCGAAGAGTTGGCGATACAAGTTTGAGGCCGTCCCGGGCGTCCCATCATAACGTATTAACTACACCTGCGCCTCACCTCGTATGTTATTTAGCGACTCTACGAGTATCTATTACTAACAGCCCTCGATAGATTTGGGTCTTATTTGCATTTAGGTTACGAAGGCTGTTTGCATAATATTGTACAGAGAATAATATTTTAATTTAGGCGATATCTCCAAGGTGAAAACATTTTCTGAAAAACTGAAGACGATTTCAGTTTTTCTTTTCATTTCAAAAAGCGCCTCTAACATTTTTCGTTTTAAGTACGTACAATGGTACGTAAGTTTGGTAGGTACATACGTTAAAATGTAGAGGTAAAAAGAAACACGAATAGGAACGGACCTACCGCTATAGCTTTAACCTACTTATGTGGGTATGTAAGCTTCCTGAGCCGAACCACCGACAAAACCCAGTAGGTAATTGAGGTATAATAGGGGATTAGGTCCCGAATGCCAGCAGAGATAGGCGGGACCGGACGGATCCCACGGGACCCGTACACATACTACCACCCTAACTTCATTGAGAGGAAAAACTCAACTAATGTGCTCGCGAATTCATTCGCAAATGGAAATGGAAGAATTTATAATCTTAAAGTTTTTGTTCAGTAGCTATGTACTTTATTTTTGAAATGGTAAACGGGGACTTACTAAGATCATGGTTATATTTATCATATTATTAACTTTATTTCCCTTCTCATTACCTACCTACCTATAATCCTTCCTACGCTGTAGGATCTTGTCTTCTCATTTCTTTTTCCCAAGAATCTAGATTCTATCATATCCACTTTAAAAATATTTTATTCATAATCTTATTTTTTTCTACAGACAATATTTGTGAAAATAAAATTCTTACGTTTTTACAAATCAGGCGTTAAAATTGTGCAAATAAAATCAGCTGCCCAAAAAAGCTTCTATCCTTGTAATTTTTATGGAAATCTTGTTGCATTTCCAAACGCTGAAATTGTAGGATTATTATTAACACCTACTTTGTAGACTCTAAAATGAAATATGATAATATTTTATGTTCGCGTACAATATATTAAAGAACTCATACACGTATAAGTACATTTACTTAGTAAATTGAATTACTTACTTTACTTTTGCACGCAATTTGAAAGCTGAAAACTTTTCATTGTGGAATTGAATGAATGATGATCGCTCACGAGGAAAATTGAGATAAGAAAGTGAATTTGAACGCAAAATACCAGAATATTCATTTCAGATTATTAAAGGATTTCGGATTTTCAGACTAAGTTTTACACGAAGATAGACTCTATCCCTGGAAAATTATATATCTGTTATTTAATACGAAATTCGTAACTTACGTGGGTTTGAGGTGAAATGTTGCTAAAATTCAAGCAGTTTTCGTTGGGAATTTTGCAGACTAGTAACGCTCTCAAATCTAGTCCAAATTTTAGCTACAAAGAGCGTCAAGCAAAGCTAGCACCGCACAAAGACAAGTTGTAGCATTTTCAAATAAATTTTGAAGAAACTCCCGAGTTTCCCGCACAGTATATCTAAACGAGGTCAGTTTTCTCATACTTTGTTAAGTACTTATTCTTTTTGTGTAGGTAAATTATAAAAAACCCGTAAATAATGGTCTCACTGTTACCAATACGATTACAAATCTAAGTAAGTAATATTATTTTGACATAGCTTATTTCTCTGTCATAGGTTATTTATATATTATTTTGGCATAGATTATTTATCTGGCTCTGTTATCCCAGATGAACGCAAACTTTTTTAAGACAGCTAGCGTCGAGTTTCGTTGGCTAAGTGTGAAACTTATATCTAGTTCTCTTTCAACCTTTAGAGTATTTGAAAAACTCTGACACTAGGGTACATCGGGTCGTTGGACGACTTGGTGAACCACTCGAAGAAGAAGAACGGAAATTAACTGTTTTGACCAAATGCAAGTTAAATTTCGAGTATTTATATCGTTTTTCATTTTTGAATGGCAGGTATGCAAATACTGTAGGTACAAAAATAATGTATTCTCGCTGAGTGAACCTTAAAAATGAAAAGGGGAGTGTCAAAAGTTTCCCTTCATGTCGTTCTTTAAAGATAAGCGAATCATTAATTACAAAGTTTCACTGAACATTCATCTAGATAATATTTTTTGCCCTCGACTCGTGTTCGTCTCTGCAAAACTTCAGACATCTACGAGTATCTATTTAGGGGGAGATATTTTAATAAACTTTTAGGAGATGTAAAAATAACCTGTACTATTTGCCGTGTAATGTTTATTTTATTATTCCCCGAAAGGTCTTAAAACGGTTTGTTTCAATTTGCAAAAATAACAAAAACTTTCTTAGAATTTATACTTTAAACGTTTCGGAAGCATCTACTTTTTCATTGCTTTTTTTTGTGTTAAGCACTGTATTGTTCATTTAGACGGTGGTCGTTACACAACCATGTCAGAGAGAGGCCTGCTACTTGCAGAAGGCGGTTGAATAACTCTGACAGCAGTGTTCTTCGGGACGTTGGTCGACTTGGTGTCCAACTCGATGAAGAAGATAAAAAAAAATAGAATTGAGACCAAACTCCATTCCATTCTTTGCACCTACTTATCATAGGTGCCTATCTACTCGACCCAATCGATTGGTTGGAATATCATAAGTACAAACCGCGCTCGTTTTGCGTGCCCGTACAGGCAGACAGTGCGATTGTCACTTTGTGTTCTTATCTCGTGTGTATTGGTGCATTTACTGCTCTCCAACGTGAGTGCGAACTGTTATGAAACCCACACACCGGGTGATATTAGTGCGAATTATCATTATCAAACAACTGCCATTCAAATCCACTGATCGAAATAGATAGAGCGATTGAGTCTGGTATAGGTAGTATGTGTTTCCATTCTCAAAGTCTGGCATACCTACTAAACACTTTGTTCATAGGCAATCATATTTTGTTTTTTTTTTTAACCGCGATGAACATAAATCTTAGTACTTATTTCATCATCATTGTCTTACTCTACCCTTATCCCAAATCATTTGGGGTCTGCGCAACATGTTATGTTAGAAAAGCAAATCATGTAAGATTTGGCTATGTTTTATGACCGTCCGCCAGCTTGAAGTCAACCGTCTTTAGGAATGATATTGTAGGTGGTATCGCCGCCACCATTTAGGTGCTTACTTAATGTAGGTAGGTAAATAGTTACTGCATCAAAACATTCTTGAAAATAGTCTAACTTAATTACCGGGTTCATCGGGACGTTGAGCGACTCGGTGTCCCACACGAAGAGAGAGAGAGAGACCGGAAATGGACAGCGTTATTTTTGCTTGCAAGCTATCAAAAATCATCGGTACGTGTGCTATTTTAATTCTTGCGTTCAATTTTGCATTCTTATTACGTTTCGTCGTGTGAAAATATTAAGTAGCGAAGGGTGCCAAAGGTGCAGGCGGGCACACTCGTGGCTGAAGTTGCAAGCGAGGAGTTGGTGGAAGTTGGGGTGCAGTTGTCGGGCGCGGGGCGGCGCGACTGGCGAGGGCCCTTGTCGCTGCACAGTTTGTTATCTCTAGCACTTCGCCGCCGGCAAAATACTGCAAGTGGTTTTAAGACGCTACAAATATGTAACTAGAATATACTTACTTATTTTAAGCTATAATACAAATCTGAAACCGCCTTTGAAACAGAACAACTTTCCCCAGGGAATATCGAAATATGGATCAAATCAACTCTTTGTACAATCTGTACTTATATCTAGTAGGTTCTTTAATTCTTGCCTTTAAAAGTGTTGCGTTCTTACTACGTTTCGTCGTGTGAAAATGTAAAGTAGCGGAGGGTGCCAAAGGTGCAGGCGGGCACACTCGTGGCTGAAGTTGCAAGCGAGGAGTTGGTGGAAGTTGGGGCTGCAGTTGTCGGGCGCGGGGCGGCGCGACTGGCGAGGGCCCTTGTCGCTGCACAGTTGGTTATCTCTAGCACTTCGCCGCCGGCAAAATACTGCAAGTGGTTTTAAGATCCTTCAAATATGTAACTAGAATATACTTACTCATTTTAAGCCAAATATGAATCTGAATCTGCCTTTGAAACAGAACCACTTTCCCCAGGGAATATCGAAATATGGATCAAATCAACTCTTTGTTCAATCTGTACCTATATCGAGTATTAGGTTCTTTATTTTTTGCGTTCAAAATGTTGCATTCTTACTACGTTTTGTCCTGTGAAAATGTAAAGTGGCGTAGGGTGCCAAAGGTGCAGGCGGGCACACTCGTGGCTGAAGTTGCAAGCGAGGAGTTGGTGGAAGTTGGGGCTGCAGTTGTCGGGCGCGGGGCGGCGCGACTGGCGAGGGCCCTTGTCGCTGCACAGTTTGTTATCTCTAGCACTTCGCCGCCGGCAAAATACTGCAAGTGGTTTTAAGATGCTGCAAATATGTAACTAGAATATACTTACACATTTTAAGCCATAATACGAATCTGAATACGCCTTTGAAACAGAACAACTTTTCCCAGGAAATATACCTACGTTGAAAATGTGAATCAAATAAGCTCTTTGTACCTACCTATATCTAGAAGGTACTTTTAAATAATTATTCATGTATTTTTATATGAGTTTTTCTTACCGCAAAATCGTATAGTGCGTGCGTTTTAGTTGACAAAGGTCCCGCACGTATAATTGCAAGGCACCGCATTTCAAATATATGTTACCTGTCATACATAGGTGTACTCGAATGAGATCTATCGCCAATGTCTGCAATTAGATACGTATCAAAAGGAGCGCCTAACGACCTTCTCACCTACCCACTGAATAAAGGTCGCCTAGCCTAGATTTATGAACTCGAATCCCACCTAATTAATGGATGAAAGTCCAACTGAGACTAGTTTTCATTTGTCCGAACGTCGGCGCGGGCGGGGCAGTCTCGCGAGGCGCCCTTTGTGCTACCCTCGTTAGCCAAGTTGAGACCACTTCAAAGGGTACATTCCACCTGCCACTACCGGGAGTTACCTTTATCGAGACTTATCTGTTAGTTGCATTATGCGAGAGAAGTAGAAACATAATAAAATGATATAAAAGACACAATTTAACGGTCGTTTACGCTCTGCCTACATATAGGCGTGATATAAATGTATCATCATCATCATCATAACAGCCACAATAAAGTCCACTGCTGAACATGGGCCTCCCCCTATTAGGGGGGTATTTGCCATACTCACCACGCTTGGCAGGCGGGTTGGTGAGCGCAATGCAACATGTTGCAATGCGATTGTGAAATTCATCCAGTGATTGGACCCCTGGATGAATTTATCCCTTAGTCGCCTCTTACGACACCCACGGGTAAGATATGGGGTGATGACATTCTAAGCCGGCATCACACGGCAATATAAATGTATGCTTGTAAGTAAAAGACACAAATTAATTAATACCTACGAAAATACGGCCATCTTTTCAGTTTCGCACATTTCCTCTCTTTTTATTTTCCATCTCTTCAATCGTAGCTTAATTTTGACAATAATTCCTATTCAACTAAAAGTCGACTAGTGATAGCCGAACGGCGGCGACAATAGCTCGACAATGTAGCTAGATGATATACCATGATAGATATGCGGTCTTTCCAATCAATTTCATTACAGCTACATAACGTAAATTAAACTTCATGACCGTAACGACAAAACACCAGGTTTTATAAACACCTCTGGAGGTATACCTACCAGTGGCGAAGGGTAACATTTTATAACCAAGGTAAGCCGGAGCAAGAAAATTTTATTCAATGATAGTAGATTAATGCGAGAGTATGGAAAGGGAAGCCGATGGGAATCGGCAAGTATGGACCCTGCGCCACTCATACATACACTGTCCGTATAACAAGTGAACTAGGTAGATACTTATTGTTATGTATAGTAGCAAAAGTGGCAATGTGTCGAGCTGCCCCGAGTTGTCGTGGAAACTTGTGCATCCTCCTGACACCAACTGGTATTTGCTAAACAACTTACTTACTCCAATATTGGACGGTATCGGCACAAGTTTTAACTTGTATTCATGAGGCCATGGAGTTAGTAAGAAGCATCACGTTTGCGCGTTTAAAACTTTCTTTGTGATAAAAAGAAGACAGTATTAAGTAACCAGGCAATATGTTTCTGGTGGCCTTTGTTTGGAATTAGCACTTATAAATACAAAAACAGACGAAATCGAGTTCCTATTTTTTTTTTCGATAAATATATTAATTAAAGTAACTACCACAAGATAAAAACAAGGCTAATCAGGTACAAGTTTTATCAGAAAATATTATGGGAATAATATTCGACCGGTGAAACTAAACTTCTTGGCGAAATATTTATTACAATACGATTATTAACAGGAGGATCCATTATCGGCTCTGGCTGATGAATATTGAACGAGCTGAGAGCGCTTCAGTCAGTAAGCCCAGCTCCGGCAAGTAAGTAGCCATTATTTCCAGCCCAATCGTATGCCGGCTGGTGATAACCTGCCGGATGCTGTAAAGGCAACAATCATTGTGATACAGCTTGTATATGAATAGGACGATACTTATTTTGTACTGTATCGACTCAAAAGTAGTATGACACTTGAGTGGCGCAGTAAATTAATGATAGGATTGTACTCCTTCTGTCAGCGCAACATGTTAATTACTCGTATGGTAAAGCACAAGCATAAGGATTAGGCCATGTTTTAACACCGGCTGCTTGCTTGACGTAAACCCTTCTTGGAAATGTTAAGTATTGTAGGTAGTATTACTGCCACCAAGCGGTTGGCCATAGTCGACAGATATTCCCGAGGTCAATAACTCTACGTTGCCTTTTACGAAACACCTCGAGTGGAGTGGCAGAATTCTTAGCCGCTATCACACCACACAGTAGGAACTTACCTATACTTATTTGAACAGTAACTTTTTAGAAGAACGACACACTAGAAGAACTACTCTGTGACACCAGTTCTACGTGCAATACCTATCGCTTTATTATGCAGCTTACCTTTGCCCTTTCCAACAGAAAAATCCCTTTCTTCACCCATAACACAATATCTTCCATCGCAAGCAAATTTATTCCTATCTCTATTCTGTTCAAGGAAGATAATCTTCAGGATCAGCGTGCATTCAATTACTCAGTGTGAGCGAATAATTTATGATTATTAATTATTACTTGCCTACTTAGAAACGGCTTTGTAGGTCATAATGATTCTAACCTATCCATAATATTTTGATTTTACTTTATCATCATACAATAATTTATATCAGAGATTTTTCTCATAGGAATGGTAGGAAATGTCCGATTGAAAACGACGTGTCAATGCTAAAAGTCACGTGTGTGCTGGCCCCTGTACAACACATACTGGTCGTATTCTCCCATCATGTTATGATGGCTTGTACAATGTACAAACTTATTTGATGTCATAAATAACATAACGCAAACAAAAATTCTGCGACTGAACAATACTCAGGTAATTTGCGAGCGACACAGCCTAATTACATCATCTCCAAAGTCTAGATATTTATTTTGCGAGCCTTCGTAGTGCTCCCCTAGATTTTCATTTCAGACTAATCTAGTTTGTACAGAGATAAGAACTTAATCAAATCCAGTTTCACTTTAAAAGCCTTGTAACTCCCACCTCCGCTGTACCGCATTGTGCTAGCTTTGCACTTAATCTTTCTCGTGGGTCCTGTAGTAAAAATTTACGTAAAACTGAATTAAGCACTTAAAATGGTGACTTTGGTCGGCAGCCTGCTTTTCTAGCGGTAGAAATTATAAAAGGAAAATAGCTTTTGAGTTTGATGCCTAGGGATCCTACTCCACATACCACTCAGTACACACATTACTGGTGTAGTGGGGGTACATCACATTTGACGTCAAATCGTATCAACGTTACGCGTTACGCTACCTCGACGGATGCATCTGTCAAACCTTTTGACAGAGACCATACTTTTAAGGTAGTGTTTCGAATTTCCCTAACGCGTGTGATACGATAAAGAACGATTGCGATAAAAAACCGCTGCAAATAGGTACTAAATGTTGAAACCGAGTCAGATTGATGTCAAAATCTGTTTCCTATAATTACGAATTCCGCACTTCCTGAACTAGCAATTAATTTCAATCGACGAGATCTCCTCCCCCCATTTCGTTGAATAGGAAAATGACGGAGCTTATTATTAATACCCATTAATTAATGTAATCTTGAGGAATATTATTTAACAATTTACCAGCTTTGTTTTAATTGGATCTCGTTATTAGGTTGGTCTTTTGATGTGATTCTTAGAAAAGTAAATTTAATCACCATGAAACATGGAGTATAACTATTTTCCTAGATGTTTTTGATGCTAAGAACTATCAATGCCTTAAAGATAGGTACTTACTTATCCATGTATACTCACTTATCTACCAAACATTTGTGACTAAGCATTTAAGATATAGATACTTAGTTACATATACGGGGTGTAAGTGACTTTGTAACAATTACTTTGCAGGCGTGTTCAGATCATGAAACTGAACAACTTTCCCTTCGAAACATAATGGTGGTAAACGAATAAAAATGTTTGATACCTCATACAAAGTCAGTCAGCTGATCGTTAATTTTGTATGGGAGGTCGGAAATTTATTCTCGGTTCCCACCATTGGCTCCCTAGTAAAAGTTGTTCAGTTACATGGTCTGATTATCCCTGCAAAGTTTTCGTTACACCGTCCCTTTCACCCTGTATTATGCGTGCCAGGTACCTACATGTAGTATCCCTAACCACCTGGCCTAATTTTGTGCCAGTTCTCGTAACATAACCAAGTGAGTTTGACCAGAGGAGTGTGTCTCCAGCTGTGTTTCTAACCAACAGTTACTTACACTAATTTAATTCTGTGCAGTGCAGACTGACTGCGAAATGCTTTTTAGTGTTACTGAAACCTATTCTAAGAAATACCTACCTATCAATTCATAATGATGAAGGTTAAATACCAAATTTTGTATAATATTAAGGGTTTTCTAAATTAAAGATACTTACAAGCACAGTAGATTACAATTGAAATAGGTACCTACCTATTTTACAAATCTCAATTTTCTTCGAAGATTTGTTCTTAAGCCATTACCTGCCAATTCTCCCATACTACGATAGTCCAGCACTATAGTTTAGGATTCCATGTGGTTAGCTGGTTGATCATAGCGACTCACTAAAAACTTGTTAAAAGAAAGATGTAGTGAGTCAAGTTGCAGTCGGTTTGTTGTGATGGTTACGCTGCTCGCCTCTGCTGCATTAACACTGGAGTGCATTTTTAATGGCACCCCACGCTTTTCAGCTACTCGTAGTCACAGCTTTAATGAATGTGGCATGCCGAAGCTTGCATTCAGATGTCTGCTTATTGACTGAAGCTTATTTTCAGCCACAGCATCTGTGACAACATAAAAGCTGTATGCGAAATTGCGAACGCTGAAGTTACGAATAAAATCTGTCATGGAAATCTGCTAGTGTAGTTTTCGGTAAGTTCAGTCACGGAATTTTCTGTTTGTGTGAATCATGGCTAGATACAGGCAGAATGCATTTATCTATAGAACATTTTATGACTTCAGTAATTGTAGGCGTGTTTGTCGTGTACAGTAAATACCAAAACAAATATCTATACGTAAGGGTACCTGCATTCATATTTAAATATTATGTAACCTCATGTATGATGGGGACTTCACTCATCATTGGGTGGCTACTACGGGTTAAAAAGAAGAAGAACCTCATATAAAATAAATTATCACCCCCCTTTGACACACATAGAAATGATGCGTGCCACATTTCAATCGCAGAAAGGCACTGCATTACTCCCAATAAAGACGGAGTGTGGAGCAAATCCAATTTTCCCATGTGTTGTATTGTAACCAACGGGTGTTTCAGCTGTTAACAAACCTAATAGTCACCCTGTGGAATGTTCCAGAATGTTCTAGATGTACGACTGAACCCAACAATAGAACAGACGTACCTAGTCTGACCTAAATTGCCATGTCTTGGGATGATTTGTAGCACAGAGAAAATTGATTTTGGAAATATGACGAAGCGGTTTCTAAATTCCGATTTCACTAAGCAGATTCAGCAGTTCAGGTCATATCAACTATCACGATAAATATTTACCACTGAAATAAATAGTAACTTATATTTTCCAGTTGAAAAGTAGGTACTCTATTTCAAGAAACATAAATACGGAGAAACTCGAGTAATCTAGAAAACTTTGCGAAACTTGAGCTTAAGATTGAACCAACTTATCCAACTTAAATTCCTTTAACTCAACCCCTTTAAATTTCAACTAGAATTAACTGAGATTTTTAATCCGTAATGAGAAATTTTAAATTAGGTAAAGGACTTTTGATTCTTTTTCCAAATCAAGGCCAAATTTGTCGGATTAGAAGAAACCTGGTTCTCTGCTGTTTTTAAGGCGATTGACTTTCAAATCACGAATGGAGTCGAACGAGCAGAAGCCGGCTTCGGAAAAACGAGCTTAAAACTGATAATATGATAATTGGAGCCCGGATTTCCGAAAACGTTTCAATGCTATTCCAATTTGAAAATTAGATTTTCAGACCTTTTATGTCGTATGTGTACTTTCGTGTCGTAGGTTTAGATTGAGATTAGGTATACCAATGTTACTAAATTTTAAGTAGAAAAATGTTGGCAAAGGCACATTGCTATAATGTAATTAGTTCTCTATCAAGACTTTCATGGTAATAGGGACAAAAAATTGTACTCTTCTTTAAGGTTCGTCAATAAATCATCAGGTTTAAATAGAAAATCACGGGTAAAAACAGGGGGATTCCTTTATTTACTTTTCTTACATTGGAAATAATTGTTACGTACATAAAGTTTGTCAAGCAAAACATCACTATTATCTCCTTAGAAGTTCTATTATAACTCTAATTATGTACAAGTATAAAACGCACTACGTCCAACTCACATTTTTTGATAAAATTCCTTCATTTACCTGCATAGTTTTCAATAAAATTTTCAATCACTAAACTGTAATAGTCTAACACTGATTTGAGATGAGAAAAAGACGAGAACCACTCAACCCGAGTCTTCTGATCATCGGAATGACCTGTGAAAAGAGAAAAATAGTTTTATACTTGATTGAAGATACTCTTTGAGCTCTCATATAGATTGCTTTTCTGAAGATGAACAGAGTCATGAAATTTTTTACGCATACATAAAATCACACTATATAATATTAAAGTTACGGTAGAAATTCCTTCTGTCAGGTATACACGACTCTAAAAAATATTTGTGTACAATAGTAAATAGGTAGGTAGGTACCGTAAAACCATACAACTATGGTCCTAGCTTGCAACTATGGTCCGAACAAACTTGTATGTTTTTCTTCATTTATCTCTTCCTGTGTGGGGCGTACTATATCGGACCACTAATGTATGGTTAACACTAACTTATTAACTGTCACCACAAACGAGAAATATGCTTTTTAAATGCAGGTTTGTTTGGACCATAGTTGCAAGCTAGGACCATAGTTGCATGGTTTTACTAGTACCTTGATGTATTTTACTCACCAATGTCTAAACGTGAAACAAACGAACATCGCTAGTAAATCGACGTGTAGTGCTGCGTGCCTCGAACCTGAAATAGAGAACTTTGTAAATTATACTAAATAGGACAAAAAAGTTAAGTAGGATCTTAATTTTCTTTGAAAAAGTTACTACATAATTCAGTGAGTGTACTCGTAACAGACAATTTGTATAATTTACTCTGTAAAAAACACCTAAACGGAAGAATGCCGCCTTAACACCACTCCCGGCGACTTGTCGACTCGCAAAATGACTGCGAGGATTTTCCCCCTTTTAAGAAATTACCCTTAAAATTAATGTCGAGTAGTCTTAATTCAAAGAATCTTATTGTTACAATGAAATTGTGAAGGTGCTACATCATCATTGTTTATCCTTTATCTTTGAGTCGTGTATAATTTCATTTCAAGAAATTCTGTGACTTTTTCCTGGTACTCTCTGAGTTTAAACGCGTACTAAGTACAATAAACTCAGGGAAGAATAAAGTACTAACCTAGTTTTATTTTTTACTAGGTGTGCGTCATGTGCGACTTTCTTTTCTGGGTCGTAAAAAGGAAATTGGTGAAGTTGGGTAAACTTGTGGTTAGTAGAGCGTTTTCTTACTAAAGCTTCGAGTAAACAGGGTGATTGGAAGTTAGAGTTCAGTATATATGCTCAAAGTATTCTCGAGTGCCTACTAACGATGGTAAAAAGCTCCATGTTAGGATGCTATTACTGTTTTTGGGCCAAATAAAATAATATGCTGTAATTATCTTGTTTTTCTTGTACACTCCTAATCCCAGAGCAAAAAATATCGTAGGTACGCGAGAAACATAACACGAAACATTATTATATAAATCATTTCATGGCTTTTTGCAAAGTTTATTTTATAGAAGTAATCCTCATTTTCATTTGTGTGCAGTAGGTGCTGTTCAGGCGACAGGCTAACAAGCTATTACTATGGTGATACTCAGTCTTCTAAATGACTCTTAAACTTTTGTCAGACGTGGTGTAAATGGCCGATTTTGCAGCCGTTTACGCGTTGCCCACCTAGGGATATAAGCATGATGATATGTATGTAAGTAGCAGTGGCGAAAGTTCCATACATACTGATTCCCATCAGCTTCCCTTTCAGAGATTTATCAATCCTTAGTCACGCATCAATCTACTTACATTTGTTTTTTGCCTCCGGCATACCTTCGTTAAAATGTCCCCCTTCGCCACTGGTATGTAGGTACCTGAATTGGAATCCCGGCTGCCCATGACGGGTGCAATCTGCGGCCGCTCCTCGTCCAGCAGCAGCACTCCGCTGGCAGACCACACCGACAGCACCCGCGCCACGCAGCTCACGTTCAGTCGGCCCTGCCTACCCCTCAAGGGATATATGTATGTAGGTACCTGAATTGGAATCCCGGCTGCCCATGACAGGCTTTGAGGTGACAGGCTAAGAAGCTATTACTTTGGCGATACAGTCTTCTGATTCTAAATGTCTCTCAAACTTTTGTCAGAAGTGGTGTCAATGGCCGTTTCTACAGCTGTTTACGCTTTGCCTGCCTAGGGATATAGGCGTGATATATGTATGTTTGTATGTAGGTACCTGAATTGGAATACCTCAAGGGATATCTCGTGTTATATGTATGTAGGTACCTGAATTGGAATCCCGGCTGCCCATGACGGGTGCAATCTGCGGCCGCTCCTCGTCCAGCAGCAGCACTCCGCTGGCAGACCACACCGACAGCACCCGCGCCACGCAGGTCACGTTCAGTCCCTGCCTACCCCTCAAGGGATATCCCTTGATATACCGGGTTATCTATTAGTCAGTGCGCAAACTTTGCAGGATGTTTCTACTCGTGATTCTGAACAACTTTTACTATGGTTCTACCTGCGAAATATCAAAAAAATTTTTGGTTGTTCCATACATTTTTGCCGAGTAGGTATGAATTTTTGTGTGGACCATCCAATTTTTTTTTGCGAAATCGTATGTGGTCCCATAATAAAAGTTGTTCAGAATCACGAGTAGAAACAAACTGCAAAGTTTACGCACTGACTAAAAAATAACCCTGTATGTATGTAGGTACCTGAATTGGAATCCCGGCTGCCCATGACGGGTGCAATCTGCGGCCGCTCCTCGTCCAGCAGCAGCACTCCGCTGGCAGACCACACCGACAGCACCCGCGCCACGCAGGTCACGTTCAGTCGGCCCTGCCTACCCCTCAAGGGATATATGTATGTAGGTACCTGAATTGGAATCCCGGCTGCCCATGACGGGTGCAATCTGCGGCCGCTCCTCGTCCAGCAGCAGCACTCCGCTGGCAGACCACACCGACAGCACCCGCGCCACGCAGGTCACGTTCAGTCGGCCCTGCCTACCCCTCAAGGGATATCCCGTAATGTATAAGGTTACATTTAATTAAGTACAAATCTCTTAAGGGTGTGTCCTAGCTCACAAAAATGAACAACTTTTCTTCGAAATCATCATCTGCCTGCCCTTATCCCAACTTATTTGAAATATGAAAAAAATATGAAAATAATATTTGGACCTCCCATACCAAGTGACACACTTTTCCAACATTTTTGTATGGGAGGTCCAAATATTTTGTTCATATTTAGAAGAAAAGTTTCTAACAAAAGTTGTTCAATTTTGAGAGTAGACATCACCCTCAAGAGCTTTGTACTTAATTAAATGTAACTCCATATGTATGTATGTATGTAGGTACCTGAATTGGAATCCCGGCTGCCCATGACGGGTGCAATCTGCGGCCGCTCCTCGTCCAGCAGCAGCACTCCGCTGGCAGACCACACCGACAGCACCCGCGCCACGCAGGTCACGTTCAGTCGGCCCTGCCTACCCCTCAAGGGATATATGTATGTAGGTACCTGAATTGGAATCCCGGCTGCCCATGACAGGCTTTGAGGTGACAGGCTAAGAAGCTATTACTTTGGCGATACAGTCTTCTGATTCTAAATGTCTCTCAAACTTTTGTCAGAAGTGGTGTCAATGGCCGTTTCTACAGCTGTTTACGCTTTGCCTGCCTAGGGATATAGGCGTGATATATGTATGTTTGTATGTAGGTACCTGAATTGGAATACCTCAAGGGATATCTCGTGTTATATGTATGTAGGTACCTGAATTGGAATCCCGGCTGCCCATGACGGGTGCAATCTGCGGCCGCTCCTCGTCCAGCAGCAGCACTCCGCTGGCAGACCACACCGACAGCACCCGCGCCACGCAGGTCACGTTCAGTCCCTGCCTACCCCTCAAGGGATATCCCTTGATATACCGGGTTATCTATTAGTCAGTGCGCAAACTTTGCAGGATGTTTCTACTCGTGATTCTGAACAACTTTTACTATGGTTCTACCTGCGAAATATCAAAAAAATTTTTGGTTGTTCCATACATTTTTGCCGAGTAGGTATGAATTTTTGTGTGGACCATCCAATTTTTTTTTGCGAAATCGTATGTGGTCCCATAATAAAAGTTGTTCAGAATCACGAGTAGAAACAAACTGCAAAGTTTACGCACTGACTAAAAAATAACCCTGTATGTATGTAGGTACCTGAATTGGAATCCCGGCTGCCCATGACGGGTGCAATCTGCGGCCGCTCCTCGTCCAGCAGCAGCACTCCGCTGGCAGACCACACCGACAGCACCCGCGCCACGCAGGTCACGTTCAGTCGGCCCTGCCTACCCCTCAAGGAATATCCCGTGATATACAGGGTGTTAGGGACGGTGTAACGAAAACTTTGCAGGCGTGCTTAGACCATGGAACTGAACAACTTTTACTATGGAGCCAGTGGTGGGAAATGAAAGAAATTTTCCGACCTCCCATTAGGGTGGAGCGTTTTTTTTATTTCGCTATTTTGGATTTCTAATAGTGAAAAAAAGTTGCTTTATGATGTCTAGATAAAACTTTAGTTCTACGAGAATTCAATCAAAGTACATTAAGTGCCCCCGCAAGGTCAATGAAGTTTAGGAAAAAGTTACTTTTTGGCTCCATTTCAGACAGTTATTATTGATAGCAATAATTACAATCCATCCAAGAATTTTTATTCTATTTACTAAATTTTATCTTTAATTTCTTAAAAATAAAAGATTCTAACATAATTTGACATCAAACACTTGAAAAAGTATAAAGGTAACTGCGCGCGGGAAACGAATTGGCGCGAATTTTTAAACGAAAATTCGATACACTAATTGACTTAAAATTTTCGCGGTTTTTCACTTTATTATGTACTTTAAAGTAATTCGATAATAACAAGTGTTTTAAAAGATGCAGAAGACTCGCAGTGCTTAAAGAAGTCCTTTGTTCGGTGAAATTGGCCCATTAAAAGAAAACATGCTCCCCACGTACGAAGATGTCATGAAACAGTGGGAATGGACCAGGTATGATATCAAAACTAAAATGAAGAACCCAAAAGAACCTTTGTTTGGCGAAATTGATGAAATAGTTGCGACCATCATTGAAAAAATATGGCAAAAAACTTCTATACCGACTGTTTCAAATACGAGAGTCATACAAATGTTAAAGGCATATCACATGAAGTGCAATAATCTTACGAAGTCGATTAAAAGGCTTAAAGATGAGAAAAAACAGACGTTTTTTATCTGATAGTCGCAACCTTTTTGATATTTCATCTTGTAAATGCCGTGATATTCACCAGTGTATGTGCCCGAAAGAAAAGAAGGTACCCGCAGCAGAAAAAGGGTTTCTTGTAGACCAAAGAACTTTGCGCAAGATGATGATCGTTGGGGTAGACTTAAAAACTAGCAATTTGATTAAAAAATAGTGTGAGAGATCATTGAAAAGAAACGTACCCGTCTGTGTTGTCACTTTAGCCACGTTTGTTGTCAAAGTTTATGCCCCTGTTTGGTTTGCAGTCAAAAGTGCTCTGTCGTGCAAACATGCAGCCAGGCACTTTTATGATGCGGTGTCTAGATCAAGATATTTACCTAAGATACTAAAAAAATGTAATAGATCCTATATGCCAAAGAAACAGTGATGCCGTTCACCCGGAGAATCTTTTATTAGCCATGTTGACAGATGAGCAGGAGAATGTGCAAAAATCAGCAGTTCAAAGAATTCTAAACGCTCGTGCCCGTGCCACCTAGGTTGTTTGAGGTGCCAAAACTGAAATTGAACGCGACTCGGTATACAGATTTAATTAACTGGAAAAAAATTGAAGTAACGCCACCGCCCATACTGCTAAATCTCTCGGATGAGGAAATTCAGTCATTTATCCATTACGAATTTACGATGAAAAGTGCAAAAATAATGCTGAATTTCTGCATTTGCCGAATCACACAGGCGGTTGAACGGTCTGTAAAGATCACAACTGAGGCATCCTCAACACTTTGTACAGAAAAGGCGAGAGAAGGCCTGATACAAGTCCGGTTGTCTTCAAGAAGAATGATGCCCAAAATTTGAGTCCAAGAAAGATTTTATATAGATTTTTTGTAAATATTGTGTAAGGTTGATATTAAGTTTTTTGTATTATAATATATATTTCGTTCTTGATTATGTATTTCATGTCATTTTCCAACCAAACAAGCCTACTATATCCACTAGAGTACAGTTCATAACGCAAACAGTTTTCGTATTTTTTTCAAAACTTTAGTGTCGATGCGGGGGCATTACAAGCAATCATATTAAAATGAAATTCAGAGTACTTAATATTATCAGCATAGTGCAACTTTTCCGCACTATTAGAAAACTGTAGGTGAAAAAAAAATTTTTTCCATACAAGCGCGCTCCACCCTACCTCCCATATAAAGTCAGTTAGCTGATCGTGAATTTTGAATGGGAGGTCGGAATTTTTTTTAGTTTCCCACCATTGGCTCCATAGTAAAAGTTGTTCAGTTTGATGGTCTGATTATGCCTGCAAAGTTTTCGGTACTACGTCCCTAACACCCTGTATGTATGTAGGTACCTGAATTGGAATCCCGGCTGCCCATGACGGGTGCAATCTGCGGCCGCTCCTCGTCCAGCAGCAGCACTCCGCTGGCAGACCACACCGACAGCACCCGCGCCACGCAGGTCACGTTCAGTCGGCCCTGCCATTAAGAAATTCACTGTCAGTATTTATCGGAGGCAAGAGGAGGTGCATTCAGACCATGAAACTGAACAACTTCCCAAAGAAAACCATAGTAGTCCTAAAAAAATTTACTCCCATTAGTAAATGCAGTCGTAAATCGTAATTTTGTATAGGTGGTCTAATTTTTATTACATCTCCTGAAATATTTTCCTAGAGCTGTCCCTTACATCGCGTATGCCTACGAAACTGCTACGGTGGCGTAGCAAATGCTACGAAAGTCGTAGTGTCGAACTTGAGGATCGCGTTTTTATTTTCCAATTTGATGAAATTAATGGTTTTTGTGATATGTCAAATTATTATGACTTGAAATCAGGAATGCGTATGCTGCATACTGCCTGTCAACTATCTTTTATGAAGTTACACTATAATGGCACTAACGACCCGTTAACGGTTTCACCCGCTGCAACTCATTTTCTTGCAGGAAAAAGACATTTTCCCGGCATGCGTTATACATTAAATAAACCTTCCTCTTATATCACTCTATATATTACAAAATTCGCATTAAAATCTATTGCATGGTTTAGGAGAAGTTAGGGAATTCCGCGACAGACAGACAGATAGATAGAAAAAGCGACTTCATTTTATACTATGTATTGATAACATAGGTCTGTATACATACATCATGAAATTTCCAGTTCATTGAGTTGGATTATTTTAATTTTACAAACAATAATTACTTTACCAAATAATGGTTGTTAATAACTACCGCAATCACAAAGCGAAAGTTTTTATACAACGAAATAAGGTATAATAAATTGAATTTTCCATCCCGACGAAACAACGTAATCAATTTAAAATCTGTAGACTTTTCATCAATAAAGTACGCAAATGGAATTACTTATCAATTGGAGTTTTACATATCGCTGTTTTCAGCGATGCAGCGATATAAATCGTTCAGAAGGAATCCCATCGTAATCATAAAAATAAATATTTCATATTGCTGTTTCGCAGAATATATTTTGATGTAATGACTTTGTTTCATTTATTAATTGCATGACACATTCCAATAATAAGCCGTAAAATGATTTATTATTGCTTATGAGTGAACATTTGCAGTTATTTTGTAATTATATCTAGATTGGTATAATGAAATGTTATATGATCGCAATTATACTTAGAACATCTTCAGCAGGTCAGAGGTCTTGCATCCAAATTCATCGGATCACACGAGAGAAGATAAAGGTTCATGTTTTGCGATCCAAATAAAAACACTTATACAGGGTATAAGGGACAGCTCTCCAATACTGATTAATGTGTATTCAGACCATGAAACTGAACAACTTCTCATTAAAAATATTTCAGGAGACGTAAAAATATTTTATATAAACTCAAAGTAGTAAATAGGACTCCATATATATCGTGATTTTTTTAACGTCTCTTGAAATATTTTTTTTGGGAAATTGTTCTTTTTCAGAATGCACCCTTTTAGTATTCGGAGAGCTGTGCCTTACAACCTGTATAACTAAGGAAAAACGAAGAGACGAGATAGTTAAAACTTAATTTAAAGTTGATTGGGCTGTGAACTTTTTGTAGGGAGCAATAAGAACTAGATTGTCATGCAGAATTACTTTTCCAATTATGTGGAAAGAAGTTGAAAGTCCTTTTGAGCGAAGCGAAAGCTGGCTCAGTGTAAAATTGTGAATCGGGAAGTTATCAAGCCTGGATTAACTCAGTATTACTCCGTGTTCAGCGAATTCTATTCACAGGGCTGGGAGCTGGGAGAGATTGACGTTTCAATGATAAATATTGGATGTTATGGGAAGGGGGCGTTGTTTTAGTTTCATTAATAATGTTTTTGTAGGGTGAACAAAAGTGAACATTCTTCTAGACCTATAGTATAATTAATTGGGCTAAAATTATGTTACGGCTTAGGCTAGAAACAAACGTAACCGTTTGTGTATTATTTTTGCGTTGAGCATTAAGCATCTGTTAGAGCTGCGCATCGCACAACGCTCCAATTCTACCCTTAGCTTAAAGTTCTAAATACTTAATAGTCATTTTTATAGGATTATTTATATGTAAACAAAACTATAATGTACGAGTATGCTCTGAGGATTATATTAGTCAAAGTAAATACGTGCTCAATAACAAACAATGTTTCTATGATTTAATTCCTTGTTCAAAGTTTACCTAGATATCCGCATCCGAGAATAAAAATTCCTTTTAGAAATTCATGACCAATTTAAAAAGACGTTTACTTACTTTATGGAAGTGTACCGACTGCACTCTCATAACAAGCTGGCTGAACGAGGCTGATTTATTAGACTTCTCCTCTTCAGTACTAATGTTCAATTTATTCGCTATTTGATCCGGCCCGCGGTCGGTCTTGTTTTTCCGATTGCCGCTGTCCGGGACGTTGTAGGGGATATTTCCCGGGACATTGTACGGGATATTGCCCGGGATATCGACGATGTCCGTCACCGGGTCCTCGTACCCGGACACGGCTTCCCAGGGGCTGAATATTATCCTATTTGCATCCTCGAGTGACGTGTCGCTTATCACAGGCTTCCGTGTCTGCGCGTACACCGTATCGTGCATTGGGATGTTGAGACCTTTCACCTGTGGAATTAATTTCAGTTTTAATCAAGGTCACTCGTATACTTATCTATCATTATAATGAATTTGAAAAATGTGTTGGGCGAAAACATTGTTCTATAAGATTAGGTAGTAAGAAGTCATAAACAAAATAATTTGTATCAAATCCAGAATTATATTAAGAACCGGTCTTCTACGGCTATAAAAGCGCAGCTGTTGGATGGAAACATTCAAAAATCGCAGCTTAGAGAGGCTTCTGTCCAACACATCCTACGGCTGCCTGAGGATAATGAAATCCAAAGTGCTGTGTAGTACCTACTTGCCTCATGGCCGTTGAGTAGCCAGGTGAGAGTTCACCTACGGCAAGTTGTTACTAGGAATGCAGAAGTGCCAGTTACTAGTACTTGCCTCTTGGCCGTTGAGTAGCCAGGTGAGGTTGGCGGAAGGAACCGCGGGGGGCGCAGGGAGCGCGGAGTAGTTCACTCGCAGCATGACGTCACCCGTGGTGTACCAGGAATGCAGAAGTGCCAGTTACTAGTACTTGCCTCTAGGCCGTTGAGTAGTCAGGTGAGGTTGGCGGGAGGATCCACGGAGGCGCGGAGCATTTCACCCGCAGTATGTCACCCTTGGACTACTACCAGCACTGCAGAAGTGATAGTTACTAGTACTTGCCACTTTGACGTTAAGTAGCCAAGTGAGGGTGGCGAGACGATCCGCGGGGGACGCGGAGCAGTTCGCCCACGGCAAGTTGATACCAGGAATGCAGAAGTGCGAGTTACTAGTACTTGCCTCTTGGCCGTTCAGTAGCTAGGTGAGGTTGGCCGGAGGATCCGCAGAGAGCGCGGAGCAGTTCGCCCCCGGCATGTTGATACCAGGAATGCAGAAGTGCTAGTTGCTAGTACTTGCCTCTTGGCCGTTGAGTAGCCAGGTGAGGTTGGCGGGAGGATCCGCGGGGGGTGCGGAACAGTTCGCCCGCAGCATGTCTCCCGCGGAGTACCATGACTTGGCCGCGCGAACGACCGGCCCTGAGTCTGGCAACTCTGACAAAAAAACATACAGAATTAATAATTTTGTCAAGAGATGCGATAGCAGGAATTACATTACTGCTTAAAAAACATATCGAAACGTCACAATTTTTCTTTAATGTAATTTACAGAAGGCAACTTTTCATCCCCTAACTAAATTTAAACAACCGTAAATAGAATGTACCTATGCGTACGTGCACTAATTCTTTCCGGCAGAGCGCTAGGCAGTAATCCTACCTAATGCATATTCAAACCCGTAATTCACGTGGATATACAAGTAGAACCTACATTAGGTACAGTGTTAGAATCAGTGCGCTGGGCATGAAGCGCTCGGATCGGAGCGTCGGACCGAATCACAACACCCACTCAGCAAACCACCCCTGCAAACAACCCCCTACTCTCAGCCAACCCCTAAACCCCCCGCTATCACCAATATTCTTTAATTAAGTGTAAGATGTCACATAAATCATCCCCTGCCACCTGATTTATGCGCAAGCCTTGCTAGTTAATTAAAATACGAGTGCGAACGAAATTCGAACAGTGATTCACTGAACCAATCTCGTAAATAAAACATCAAAGTCGCCGAGTGCCAAAACTAAAGGAAAAATACTGATAGCGATAAATTACAATAGCGTGCATGCGTTTCAGAGCGCGACGGGCGTCGACGTTGCATATTCATCTTTCATACGCGCGTCCCATTTTCCTCCCGAAATTTCGTACAGAACGGTTAAAACGCCGAACAGACAAAATGGTAGTGGTTCAAACTAAAACTCTCCGTGCTTTTGTTTGCCGGCGCCCTCTATTACGACGGAGCGGAAACTCCGTGCCGCGCAAAGTTTTAAGTGTTTACATTCCTGTTCTGTCGCTTTTTGCCAATTCTACTTAATGGGAACGCAGGGAGTTTTCAGCACCTCGTTTAATTCGGCAGTCCGGATGTATTTTAGTGTTTATTTAAATCGGCAAGACTTGCCAAAACTTCTTTGTTACGGCCAAAGTTGTTTGTTGTTTGTCGGCAGCCAAATATTTCAAACAAACAAACAATTAACGATCGTTTTTAGGGAAGCAGCGCCGCTGGAGGTCGTAGTTTATTAATATCGGTACCGTCACTGATATTTTAGATACATCTGTATTTTATTGTAATTCCAGCTTTGCTACGGATTTAGATACGTGAAAGGTATTTTAATAAACTACTGTTTCACAATAGCCAAAGCCCTACATTGCCCTGCATTCGCCATATGACAGTTGTATGGCGCGCCCTTTCTTACTTGAATTTACCTACCACCAAGTGGGAAAGGGAAGAATACAACTGGCAAATGCAGCGATTGGCTGCATCGACTATAAAAATACCTGTTAATTTATCTATTGTCTAAGAACTAGTATGATTATTTTATAACCATAGCTCAAACAAATTTCCTAACTCTACAAGCTACCTACACGAGCACATACTTACTTAGATCTTAGCACCAACATACTTCTGTAGTAATATTGCATTAGCCTGTGGCTCGGCTTTGTGGCGCCAGTCAAGCAGAGCTGGCAACCCTACCAACTTTATTATTCATGATTGCAAAACAAGTGCGACACTCGCACGTGTTTTTGACAAATGGGAAATTATGAGTGTCACGGTGCCACTTACACCAGACCCGCTCTGTGGAACGAAATCAGAGTAAATACTATCAGCAGCACCTCGAGCTATACTGTCTAGAGGCCAACTTTTACTGCTAACTGAAAAAAACCCACAGTGCTATGCCCGTAAAAACACGGTCGCTATCATGTCGCTATCGCCACGTCAGAAATATTTGAAGGCAGTTTCTGCAAAACTGTGTAGGTATCACATTAGTAACAGGTTGTCAGTCTATTGCCTAAAATTGTAATACACATGAAACCCTCGAGTCTCTTAGGCCTTATTCAAACTCAATCGGTATTCGCGCGGTACGTGGTTAGCAGAAATAATTAGTTCATTAAAGATCTTTTGAAACAAAATGGTGAACATTTCCTTTATTTCGCATTCGTGGAAAACCAAACGACATTCAAATACAGGACTGACTACCTATTTTCCTCGAAATGAGTTTGAAACCAAAAACAACTTTCTGGGAAACCAATTTTGGAGTATAGATATATATTTGTTTTTAGAAAACTTGCAGTTTTTTGTATCTTAGCCGGTTTACGTGTGCTCCAATGCACAGAACCATCTTTCTTTTCGGACAGTATGGTGGTTCAGTCCTCAATTTCCTAACAAAATGGTAAAACCGTTAAGTGATAAATATAAACTTGTGTGATCGCCACTGAAAATTGAACCCGAAACCTTTACGCTGTTATCACTTTTATACTGACAGCCGATGTGGCGCAGTGGTTAGTATGCCTGCCTGCCACGCAAAGGTTCCGGGTTCAATTCCCGGTGGGGTCACTCACAAAGTTGATATTTATCACTTTTTGAATTTTTTCCCAGTCTGGTTAGGACATTGCAGGCTGAACCACCTGATTGTCCGCAAGTAAGATGGTTCCGTGCTTCGGATGGGCACGTTAAGCCGTCGGTCCCGGTTGCTGTTTATGATGGCGGTCGTTACACAACCATGTCAGAGGCCTGCTACTTGCAGTAGGCGGTTGAAAAACTCTGACACCAGGGTTTATCGGGTCGTCGAACGACTCGGTGTCCCACACGAAAAGAGAAGAGAAGAGAGAGACTATTATACTCCTTTATTACACGTCAGTTAACCGGTTACTACGTCATCAAGTTCTGAGCGGTGTACTCGTAACTCCTGCCGGCAGATTGTTTTGATTGGCTGTCCTAAGTTCGATAACTATGACGTCGCAGGTGCTCCCACAGCTAGCTATCGAGGGCCATCCAAGTTGTGTGATGTAGCTATAAAGTTTTGAATATTGTTAATATGTAGGGTAGGTAGGTACAATCGACTCATTCAATATTATCTCATCATACCCATGTCGTATAAGAGAGCCTGATACCAAATCTCCCTTTTCAAAACAATATTAACCCGTACGAAATAGTCATTAAATCCTGAAAAAATATATGGTGCTGGCGAGAATCTAAGAGGTGAAATTCGTTTTTAGTTACACAATTAGATGAAGTTCGCTCGATAGAAAAAATCCAAAGTAACCTCTATACGAAACTTATTTTTAATATTATTTCAAAAGTTTTGTAGTAGTTAACAATTTTTTTATGCAAAAATGTAGAAAAATATTTTTTCTCAAACATGCTAGGAAATATGTCAATTTCTTTCAAAAAAACAATCCAGAAAGTTTGACATTGTCTGTGATATTGTAATTTCTGAACGATTTCTTTTTTACACACCAGCAATGGATTCCAATACAACTTTTCTGGCGCGATATCGAAATCGTTCAGAAATTACTAAATAAAAAAGAATAACTCCAAATCCACATCTTGACTTAGTAATCAGTAATACAACTTTTTATATCAAATTACTATAAAATAAATTAAAAACTTTATAATTTTCTAGCATTTTTTTGAGAAAAGCACTATGTAAGCCTCGGGGAAAATGACTTTGACTGACGAGTAGAGTTTGAAGTCCGAGCCGCAGGCGAGGCTTATTTTTCCATCCTCGTCAACAACCTACTATTTCTAGTGGCAATCGTTGATTTAGATGTAGCAACATAGATTTTCTGGTTTCTTTGTCGAAAAAGCTGTAAAACCTCGCAAAAATTTGAGCGAAGAATGATTATTAGCACTGCGCAGATGAAAGGGACCAACTTTCCAAGAGAATGAGTCCTCATTGTCCAGTTAGACAGAATTTTAAAGTTTCGATTTCTATTCCTACGAAAACTAAATTTTATCTTAAAATAGTTTACCTATACATTTCTAGTTAAACTGTTGGTAGAGTAGTAGCTGTCGACTAGATCCGAATCTTGTTGGGCACGTTAAATTTGCCACTACCAATCACTGTCCGGAAATTGAATTTGCGAGCCCTATGGACAGTTATCCGATGGTACAGTCAGCAATTACGTAGGCCAGCGGCTTGCGACATTTCAATAAGCTCTACTATACGTAAGACATTTTAGATAATATTTTGCTACTATACCATATCATACCATAATATTTACTAGTATGTTACATACATAACAATCTGTAGCAGCTGTAATTTATGCGGCAACTATTTTGTATTTTGATTTTTGGATTCCTAAAAAACTCTATTCCTAAAAATTATCTTTCGCAAAAGTGAGTTAATAGTTGGCCGAGAACCACATGCTATGTATGAACAAAAGTAAGGTTTGAGAGTACTTGAAAGTAAAAGGTAGCTTGGCTGGTTATGCCGACGACTGTACCATCCAAATCTCAGTTTATAGCAAAACTTTAACTACCCTCGATGCTTATCTAGCAATCGACATAATAAATATCACCTCCAGCCGCACCGAGCCCGCGCAAACCTAGCCCGTAAATCAGAACTATTGTAAGCCAATAAACGAGATTCGAACACAAGGGATGTTTGATTAAGGTTTATCTCAGTTAATTTACTGTTATTGTATTGGAACCCACCATCAGCGGTAGGTTGATAGACTCAGGGTTAGCAATATCTTTCCAAGGAGTCATGTTTTCCCGACGTTCAATATGAGGAGCTAACTTCAGCTCGAAAACTTCTATCCGTATTTGGCTTCCAAGAATTTCATTTCGTTGATAAAGTATACCTAGTCAATCAATGCCGCAGACGTTCAGTATTGGAAACTAGTAGATTGTAAGAGTAGCCTATCCATCTACCTACCACTAAATGGAATAGGTAGGTACTGTAGTTGAACCGCCCACTCGCTGCATTTGCTTTCTTATGGCGCTTTTGCGAATGCAATGAGTGGTCGCGTCAACTTAGTGGTTAATCAAGGGTTAATCTCATCAGCTTAGCTATAAATAATTGCGGAAGTTCAGAGTGTTTGTATTTGACATCAACGATATTCAAGTCATCTTATATCATTTTCTCATATTTCTACACAATTGTAGCATTTCTCGTTTATTTGTAGCTGTATTGTTAGTACAATGTCTTCTACGAAAAAGCTTAAAATTATGATCTTCACTTACCGACAACACGCATCATATATGCGCCCTTATAGACCGTTTGGAAGAAGGGTGCATCAGCAAACATATCGCAGAAATACTCGCTGAGGTAGCGCGTCACACCACGTAAGACAACCTGCTGCGCTCTAGACCGTGATATCATGTGGACACTTACCGACAATGCGCATGTATGCGCTCTTATAGACAGTGTGGAAGAAAGGCGCGTCAGCAGACACCTCACAACGGTACCGACCGCTGAGGTTGCGTGTCGCACCACGCAGCACGACCTGCTGCGCTCCAGACCGTGATATCATTAGGACACTTACCAACAACGCGCATGTATGCGCTCTTGTAGACTGTATGGAAGAAAGGCGCGTCAGCAGACACCTCACAACGGTACCGACCGCTGAGGTTGCGTGTCGCACCACGCAGCACGACCTGCTGCGCTCCAGACCGTGATATCATTAGGACACTTACCAACAACGCGCATGTATGCGCTCTTGTAGACTGTATGGAAGAAAGGCGCGTCAGCAGACACCTCGCAACGGTACCGGCCGCTGAGGTTGCGCGTCGCACCACGCAGCACGCCCTGCTACGCTCTGAACAGTGCTTAAAAACCGTGATATCATGTGGATACTTACCGAAAACGCGCATGTATGCGCTCTTGTAGACTGTATGGAAGAAGGGTATATCAGCAGCCACCTCGCAACGGTACCGACCGCTGAGGTTGCGTGTCGCACCACGCAGTTCAACTTGCTGCGCCATAGACCGTGATATCATGTGGACACTTACCGACAACGCGCATATATGCGCTCTTATAGACAGTGTGGAAGAAAGGCGCATCAGCAGACACCTCACAACGGTACCGACCGCTGAGGTTGCGTTTCGCACCACGAAGCACGACCTGCTGCGCTCCAGACCGTGATATCATGTGGGCACTTACCGACAACGCGCATGTATGCGCTCTTGTAGACTGTATGGAAGAAAGGCGCGTCAGCAGACACCTCGCAACGGTACCGACCGCTGAGGTTGCGCGTCGCACCACGCAACACGGCCTGCTGCGCTCCAGACCGTGATATCATGTGGACACTTACCGACAACGCGCATGTATGCGCTCTTATAGACAGTGTGGAAGAAAGGCGCATCAGCAGACACCTCACAACGGTACCGACCGCTGAGGTTGCGTTTCGCACCACGAAGCACGACCTGCTGCGCTCCAGACCGTGATATCATGTGGGCACTTACCGACAACGCGCATGTATGCGCTCTTGTAGACTGTATGGAAGAAAGGCGCGTCAGCAGACACCTCGCAACGGTACCGACCGCTGAGGTTGCGCGTCGCACCACGCAGCACGACCTGCTGCGCTCCAGACCGGGATATCTGCGTGGCAGAAATAGTACTAAAATATATTTTCGTGACTACAGTCCATAGTCTAAGTCCATAATTTTTAAATTGTAGTCTCGCCAAAATGTTACAATAATATCAGAGAAAAAATAATTTTGTAAAACAAAAAACAAAGTCTCATTCTGAGCTTCGTCGAATTCTAGAGCGTCGAAAAATTGATAATCGTTTCCGTCAGTTCAGATTAATTTTATGGCACAGGCGCTTTAGCGCTACGTTGTTTTGTTATCTTTCATTTAAAATTGCTGTACCTAACCGAATTGCCTAAAATTCCTTTCATAATACAAAACTTACATTAATACATTAATAATGAAATCATAACAATTCGGACCAGTAATATTTTCACGAATCTCTTCGTGTGAGTATGTTTTCTACCATATTCCAATTACTTCGTACAAATTATTGTAGGTCTCAGCGAGCACCTGGATTAGGAAAGGATGGCTCGGGTTGAAGTGGATTTGCGTTATATTACAATTCTGAAGCTTTCCGGGCCTCTGCTCTCTCCAATCCTATCCATCTAAGATTTAGCTGTAAGCCGCCTTGATGGATACGTACGTAATTTAATTGTTCTTGCCTACAAATCCATCCCACGTACCATAATGATATGAACTGTTAGACGTTTAACTCAATCGCATCAATAAAATAACTGTAGCTTCGTAGCACGATACAATTTTCAATTTATTACGATCTTTCAACGTCCAAATCATAAAATTGTGCCAGTTTGATTCTATACGGTTCCCAATCGCAGTTCAATCTAGTAATGATGACACAGCGCAAAAGCATTTTAGAAAATTGTCTTTCTGCTCTAGTAATCTGCACCAACAATTTTCATCCTCCACACGAAATATGAATAAATAACCTGCACAGCAAAACATCGGGTATTTCCAAAACATTTCTGCAAGTTACAAATTGGAGGAAGGTTTCCTCAAGTGCTTCATAACAAGTTTATAGGAAGTGGATGGAATAATTCTCTGTATTATTACGGTGTAAGCAGATAAGGAAGATTTTCCTCTCCGCAGATGATTTTCCTTTATCAATCCATCATTGACCTCAAGTAGTAGTTGGAGCGCGCTCATGCGTAATTTATACGCGAGCTTGTCTGTAATCCCATTACAAGAGTCGGAGCAGTGTGCACTCCGGCGTACGCAGCTGGAGCTACTCAAATTGAGCTAAAAGCTTCGATCCATCTTACGAACTCGGTCCACTTTGAGAAACCGCCGAACTAAATCATGCCCGTCTCGCGCTCCAAAGACGCCTGACCCGATTTCCAAGAGGACTGCGTCGCATCGAGAACGTTTTGACTTACACTCGCTCGATGCAAACTCCGCGCATTCGTTACTCCGTGAAAGGGTTTTTAATGTATTATTTTGGCACAATGTTATAGCCGGCCGTGGCCGCGTGCCAACAGCTAAAGGTTTAACGTGCCCGCCGACGAGATTCTTAAGTGATTTTTTGCTGCGCTCGGAAGGAAGTTTAACGAACTAGCAGCAAGATGTCGCAGCATCGCCGTTGACCCATATATAATCACAGTTATGACGTTGTTTATCGTCGTGGCTTAAGTGAGCCATTTGCGTAAGAATCCCTGTTTCTTTTATTCGCCCATTTACGTCCGAGAGCGAGATGACTAAGGTAAAAGTTTTCTTATGGCTGAGTTTCCGTTTGTCTTTGTTATCCTGTTAGTGTTTCCTTTTATTTTAAAAGACCTCGCTCCGTTTAGTAACTTGTAGAGGCTACTTTATGAATTAAATAAATGAGTTTCTATTTGACTAAGACAGACAGACAGCTATTTGTGTTAATGTTTTCACTGGCATTAAGCTACATACCATAAATGTGTCTGACAGGAAACGGGCACGAATTGAAATTGAATTCCCGGGCCGAATAGAGCTTACGTACTTAGTGCTATCTATTAGTTCTCACTATCATCACACTATACACACATCAACGTTGATGCCGGTCTGGCTGAAGACCTTTTGTGGCAGCACCTTGGGAAGAACTCCTGCGTCCCATGGTACCATGTAGCCTTGACCATGTAGAGTATTTCACTATAGTCGAGCTATACCGTCATCAATTGTGACTTCAAAATACTCACATCAACGTTGATGCCGGTCTGGCTGAAGACCCTCGTGTTGGGCAGCTTCTTGGGCACGAAGCGGAAGAACTCCTGCGCCCCATGGTACAGTCTATCATCACACAATACTCACATCAACGTTGATGCCGGTCTGGCTGAAGACCCTCGTGTTGGGCAGCTCCTTGGGCACGAAGCGGAAGAACTCCTGCGCCCCATGGTACCACTTGACCGTGTACAGCGTCTCCCCGGTGTCCAGCTAGTTACGAAGCTGCTTCATCAGCACACAATACTCACATCAACGTTGATGCCGGTCTGGCTGAAGACCCTAGTGTTGGGCAACTCCTTGGGCACGAAGCGGAAGAACTCCTGCGCTCCATGATACCACTTGACCGTGTACAGCGTCTCCCCGGTGTCCAGGGACCACCGGCACCCCAGCGTGGCGCTGGCCCCCACGCCTACTGCTTCCGGCACGCTCAGGGTGACATCTCGTAGACCCAGCACACCTGGATAAAAGAAAAACTATGTGAGTAAAACAGAATGTCGCTTTGAATATTGAAATTATCTCAACGGTGGTCTTCTTTCTAATTTAAGTATTGCTACGGTACTACGGCGTAGCCCACTCGTAGCTACTTATGAAATATCGAACTAAGATTGCTAATGCCACCCACACACAAATGTTCAGCAAAATACAACGTAATCTAGGAAGGTAAGCACAAAAATATTTTACGACAAATCCGAGGCAAAGTGTTATGAATAAAATATTCAATTTGCTGAGATTTATATGGAACCCAAAAATAGAAAGGCAAAGGTCTGCGACGTGGTTAACGCCGGCCCGGCTTCCGTCCCGTGACCACTTTAAATACTCTTCTTATAACAAGGGGCTGTTTGTGAAACGTTCTCACATACACTCGTTACTTTCTGAAGGTTGGGCTAACTTTGCGGTCGGGCCGCTGCCGGGCCGCTGAGCAGAATTCCGGTAAGTAATCAAATCTTGGCCTCGGGCCCTTCTAGCCAGGTTGTAAGATCGGAATACATAAATCAAGTGAGCTGTACGTGATCGAATTGAAGATCGAGCCGATACACAATTCCCGCCGACATGAACTCATTACAATGTAACCAAATTCAATTTACGAGCCAGCCACATCATAATATTTCATCTCTCCGAGCTCGTTCGTATTATGTGAATTCATTCCGCAGCGGCTCTCTGCTATGTTTAAATAAGAATTAATGTGAATTTCGGCCGCATATTTCCGACAGGTTTTAGCCTAACTCAAATAAATGAACCAATTTTATACTGCTAATTGGTTACAGTGGGTAGGTAAAAATATAATACTAGACTAGGACCAACGGAATTTAAGTTAAACAAATCCGATGAAGACAGACGTCAATAACAATCGTGGAATGATAACAGTTGTGGACATACAGGTCATACTAATAACAGACCAGTTTGCGAATCAAAGTAGCGTTATCTATCAACCTATAAAAAGGAATCAATTGTACATTGTTTAGTTAGACGTCGCTTGCGTCAGGTACCTAGCTTTGTCAAAGAATTTTCGATTTAAAATATGACAATTTGATCGGCATGACGTCATATTCAAACAATATGAAATTCATCGTGTGACCTACGTACACAGATGGAAAATCTATAGATAGGTGAAATTCCATTCCTATCCCAGTATTACAAATTGCAGAGTAAGTAAGTAAGTATTTATTCACAAAAACCCTTTTTTTGTAATAAATTTGTTCCAAAAAATAGTTTTATGGCCGCGGTTTCCCGTCACATTAACAAAACCGCACCGTAATCTGGTTACTTAATTTCCAAATATATTTCTCTTAGTTGGCCATAAATGTCAAGAATGCGAATAATTCACTAAAAGTTCGCCGGAGGATTCTCAGTGACGAAAGGGGAACGTGGGTCTCTGGCGATAGCTATTCAACGCGAATTTATGTTATAAGGCCTCGTTTATAAACCACCAATGTGTTTTTTTTAAAGGGTAGTATTTAAACGCAAATCAAAAAATATCCTTTTTCTATGCAATAAGATTCCAAATTCCCATCAAAATTACTGATTGCACAGCAAAATATTCAACTCAAAATATCACTAAACACACTACAATTTATTTTTGCAGCGCACAGCGATTTTTCCTAAAGCAAAAGCTTTTTCATCAATGAACAGCTAATAATCTTAATGCACATTATACCTGTTAACTCTTTTTCTTTTAAATATAGCTTCCATTTTTATATTATTTACAGCATTTTTTATTAGAGATGAACCATCATCGTTAATCATACACATCGATAATCATATTTTAAATTGATGACGCGCATAGCGTGTCGTTTCTGGCACATCGCCGGCCGCTGCCGCGGCACGCTCGCTCCGCTCGCTCGGCTCGTGCGTTGTGGTCAAAGTTCTAACCTAACCTAACCTGGCGCTTTGCGTTAGTGCTTCGGTTAGGCTATACCTAACGGACCTATAAACTTATGTTTACTGGTTAATATGCGACTGGGATAGTTATTTTGCTATGAAATATGGAAAATTTGCTGTGCAGTCAGTATTCATGCTATGTATGTAGTATTTTTGTACAAAAATATATTTCTGTATTGCATTATGAGGAAAAATGTTATGTCATATTGATGTAAAATTTCGAATTATCTGCAGTTTATGTTTCGTTAAACGTTTAGTTTATTTGTAGTGAAGTAAGATATTTGATGTAAAAAAAATTAAAAATGATGAATATGTATTGATAGGCGATTATTTATTTGATATGCAATTTATAATATCCCTTTTTTAAACATGGTTCTACGAGTAGAGCCAACAGTTGCACTTTGTCGTTAGTATTGGGACTCTTCCGCTCACTCATGATCATGACATGAATTACCCAAAATTTAAGGTATCGATTTTTTCAGACTGTCACATTTTACAGCATTAACTATTGTCACTTTTCTTGATGCAGCAACATTTACTGAATCGTAAGTTACATACTACATATACTGAATCGTAAGTACAAAGAAAGAAGTAAAAAGAAAAGAAGAAACAATCACACTATCAAAAGGTCCGATATTTTGTTTTTGCTCCTAATCGATAATCTTGGAAACTACTGAGAGTTTTTACTGCGGAAAAACTCCTTATTCCCACGAGTAAAGCAGGAGAAGCCCGTGAAACCACAAGGCGCGCCGCTAGTGTATAATAAATGAAAGGTCCCCCTTCTGCTGAACCGCACACTTTCAAAAGGTACGATATTTTGTTTTTGCTCCTAATCGATAATCTTAGAAACTACAGAGCTTTTACTGCGGAAAAACTCCTTATTCCCACGAGTAAACTGGTAGAGCAGGAGAAACCCATGAAACCACAAGGCGGGCCGCTAGTGTATAATAAATGAAAGGTCCCCCTTCTGCTGAACCGCACCAATAATTTCAGATACCTATTCCTGCCAGAAAGAGATTGGCACTTTACAGATTTTTTCGAGAAGTGCTCCGCTCCTGGCGGAATTCCGATAATCAGCTTTACTTAAGGGATTGGATTCGAAAATTCGATTGTATTTCGAGTGATTTTAATAATTCATTCATTCTGTACATTTATTTCGCTTGGTAAGATGAAACAACTTGATTGAACTGAACTGTATAATTTTAGATTGATGCCGGTTTGAACTTCTTGATATCTACTTGTCAGCAGAAAAGGTCTTCAAAAACTATTTTTAGATGATATCGTACCTGAAACAAATCCAGAGTTTTGAAGAAATGCTCCGATCAGGAAAACCGTTTTGATGTTATAATTTGAATAAGTAAGAAAATAAATCCACATTTCCTGCTGTGCGTATGTAGGTACTTTTGTATACCCGACTGTGACTAGAAAAATTAATGGAAAAAGGCCGAGACATTTACTTAGGCTCAGCGCCGCCGTCGTTTGTTTTTCATTTATTTTTCCATTAAAATTGTTTTTAGTTGAGACTTGTTTTATAGTATCTCCTATTTCGTTCTTAAATCTCATATACTGGGAGTAACAGATAAGAGGTCAAGGTACTCATGAAACTGAACAGTTTTTTTTTTTTCATCTTTTTTGGTACTTTGACCTTCTTTCGGCTTTATTATACCTAACCTTTCTGTTACTTCATGTATAGTTAGAGGTGTTTAAGTAATATTTTTATTTTTATTGTACGACTTACCTTATTTACCTACTCTTAGCAGGTAATAATCAACTTCCTATGTAAGGTAGCTACTGCTTAACGTAGGAAGACGTGCTGGTGATAATTTATATCATCGTCATGGCTCCCGTAATTTTATTCTCGTTTGCAGATTGACTTCTCACCATTACGTTTAGAAACGTTTACGCTTTTCAATGCATTATTCATCATAACGGTCATAATCTTCTACTCATGATGTTTTGCGTTCACATTAGTAGGAGTATATTTTTGTATAAGTAGATATGTATAACATTGTATTAAGTGGAATATTCGACGATTATACAGACATAAAATATATTTGATAAATATTTTTATGGTCTCTTTAATTTTTTAAATCTCAATATCAATAAAAGTACTTAGAGTATCTACGAAAAAAACATTTCTGTTACTATTTACCTGTCCAACAAAATATTATGTATGGGAAGCCTTTGGTATCTTGAACAAACAAATCTAATAATTCCCGCGTGGAACGTTTTTATCTCCTGTCGATCAAACTAGAGCCCTCTTATTCTTTTGGGTGAGATATCTTATAAAAATATTATAGGCCAAGCCCCCGGAACGCGGCTTACAGAGGAAAATGCTGCTATCAATACTAGATGGTGAAAGTTTTCTTCGTGCAGCATTGGCCGTAACTTGGGCAAAGTGGTTTTTCTGAAGTTATATCTTTGTGCAGGTAATTTATTTTGGACATAGATATTAGGCTCGGAAATGCATGACACTATTTAGTATACTTTCTTTGTGCTCTTTTGTTTCCCGCAGCCCTGTCAGCTTTTTGAATTTTTTTGTAAGTACATAATTTTTTTGTATGTTAGATAAAAGACCTACCTGTTTCCTTTGTAATCGCATCTTTACACCGAAGACAGTAATAACAGAAGGTGCTGTACTCACTGCCTCCGAGCCACAGCACGAGCGCGTCACCTCACCAGCGTGCCGCGACCCCTCGCTCGCCTCCGCGCATGTTCCCGCATCTTCAAACCGATGACAGTAAAAACAGGAGGTGCTGTACTCACTGCCTCCGAGCCACAGCAGCACGGCGAGCATACGCGGCGGCATGTTGCTCGAGCGCGTCACGTCACCAGCGCGCCGCGACCCCTCGCTCGCCGCCTCGCATGTTCCCGCATATTCACACCGACGACAGTAATAACAGAAGGTGCTGTACTCACTGCCTCCGAGCCACAGCAGCACGGCGAGCATACGCGGCGGCATGTTGCTCGAGCGCGTCACGTCACCAGCGCGCCGCGACCCCTCGCTCGCCTCCCCGCATGTTCCCGCATCTTCAAACTGACGACAGTAATAACAGAAGGTGCTGTACTCACTGCCTCCGAGCCACAGCAGCACGGCGAGCATACGCGGCGGCATGTTGCTCGAGCGCGTCACGTCACCAGCGCGCCGCGACCCCTCGCTCGCCGCCTCGCATGTTCCCGCATATTCACACCGACGACAGTAATAACAGAAGGTGCTGTACTCACTGCCTCCGAGCCACAGCAGCACGGCGAGCATACGCGGCGGCATGTTGCTCGAGCGCGTCACGTCACCAGCGCGCCGCGACCCCTCGCTCGCCTCCTCGCATGTTCCCGCATATTCACACCGACGACAGTAATAACAGAAGGTGCTGTACTCACTGCCTCCGAGCCACAGCAGCACGGCGAGCATACGCGGCGGCATGTTGCTCGAGCGCGTCACGTCACCAGCGCGCCGCGACCCGTCGCTCGCCTCCTCGCATGTTCCCGCATTTTCAAACCGACGACAGTAATAACAGAAGTTGCTGTACTCACTGCCTCCGAGCCACAGCAGACACCAATAAATAGCAGAAGGTGCTGTACTCACTGCCTCCGAGCCACAGTAGACACTAATAAATAACAAAAGGTGCTATACTCACTGCCTCCTAGCCACAGCAGCACGGCGAGCATACGCGGCGGCATGTTGCTCGAGCGCGTCACGTCACCAGCGCGCCGCGACCCCTCGCTCGCCTCCTCGCATGTTCCCGCATCTTCAAACCGACGACACTAAGAACAGAAGGTGCTGTACTCACTGCCTCCGAGCCACAGCAGCACGGCGAGCATACGCGGCGGCATGTTGCTCGAGCGCGTCACGTCACCAGCGCGCCGCGACCCCTCGCTCGCCTCCGCGTATGTTCCCGCATCTTCAAACAGTGGACATTAATAATAGAAGGTGCTGTACTCACTGCCTCCGAGCCACAGCAGCACGGCGAGCATACGCGGCGGCATGTTGCTCGAGCGCGTCACGTCACCAGCGCGCCGCCACCCATCGCTCGAGACTGTACCTACAGAAGATATAGTACAAACTGCCTCCAAGCTACAGCGGCGAGGCAGCCACGACCCCTCGCTCGCCTCCTCTTATGTTCCTGCATCTTCAAACCGACGATAATTATAAAAGAAGGTGCTGTACTCACTGCCTCCGAGCCACAGCAGCACGGCGAGCATACGCGGCGGCATGTTGCTCGAGCGCGTCACGTCACCAGCGCGCCGCGACCCCTCGCTCGCCTCCTCGCATGTTCCCGCGTCTTCAAACCGACGACAGTAATAACAGAAGGTGCTGTACTCACTGCCTCCGAGCCACAGCAGCACGGCGAGCATACGCGGCGGCATGTTGCTCGAGCGCGTCACGTCACCAGCGCGCCGCGACCCCTCGCTCGCCTCCTCGCATGTTCCCGCGTCTTCAAACCGACGACAGTAATAACAGAAGGTGCTGTACTCACTGCCTCCGAGCCACAGCAGCACGGCGAGCATACGCGGCGGCATGTTGCTCGAGCGCGTCACGTCACCAGCGCGCCGCGACCCCTCGCTCACCTCCGCGCATGTTCCCGCATCTTCAAACCGACGACAGTAATAACAGAAGGTGCTGTACTCACTGCCTCCGAGCCACAGCAGCACGGCGAGCATACGCGGCGGCATGTTGCTCGAGCGCGTCACGTCACCAGCGCGCCGCGACCCCTCGCTCGCATCCTCGCATGTTCCCGCATCTTCAAACCGACGACAGTAATAACAGAAGGTGCTGTACTCACTGCCTCCGAGCCACAGCAGCACGGCGAGCATACGCGGCGGCATGTTGCTCGAGCGCGTCACGTCACCAGCGCGCCGCGACCCCTCGCTCGCCTCCGCGCATGTTCCCGCATCTTCAAACCGACGACGATAATATTCGATCTTTCCGCGTCATGGCGAAATTGAGTTATCTAGAAGACGTGCGGATCATGAGCTTGCATCTTTCCCTCCTCAAGTGACCATGGAAATCTGGAACAAAAGATAGAGCGGTTTTATGGTTGTTAATGGAATGGAAACACAAATCGCTTAATCGAAACCTCCCCTCTAAGCCTGGGCTTAAGTCTGAGTTCGTACTTAATACTTATTTAAACATCTTATAAGCTCGAAAATGTTATTGGTATGGCGACGTAGCTGACCTATTTATTGTATCTGTTAAGTTAGTTATACAAGTTTGTGTATTACAGTATTGTATGATTATTCAAAACCCTTGTAGCGCTGTAATTCTGCAATACATATCTCTAACTCGTTAATTTATCCGAAAACTGTCGTTTATTCCGATAAAAACTTAGTTTCGATCTAGACTCGACTATAAATCGACGGTCGGAATGGACGGAACTTTGTGCAGCGGAGATTCGGACACAAGATACCTATTTACTTTGGAGCAGCTGGCGAGCGCCACAGACCCACATTATGTATAGGCGTATTTAGTTTGGAGAATGGAATAAACCGTTCCTTCAATAGTAATAAACCAGGCCGAGAACAGAAGATCCTTTCATTAAACGTATCGGAGTCGCTGTGATTTATCGCCTCGTGAGACGCTCCATTCACGGGGTGCGTTTTGTTGCTAGAGATCGATTGGGTTGGAATAAAATACATTCGCCAATTGAATAGCGCGCCCCCGCGCAATGTTTCAGGGGAAGCGACACTTTTTCAGGCGGGTGAGGACTAATGGCTGCACGCGCTGGCCCCCGACTTTCAATAAATGGTCGCCCCTCGTCTACCCGTCCCTCCATAGCTAATCTATTCGTTTCGCAACTTTTTATTCACCATTTTAGTGTCCCAGTTTAAAACGTGAATTGAAAAACAAAGCTAAATCTCCCGGCCGCAACACGCTCGCGCCTTGTTTTGTTTGACCGTGCAGTTGCGGTTTAACTTATAACGGATTTTGTTTCACCTCTTTCACTGGGTTATTTAAGTTTGACCGTGCACCAGACAGGACTTTTATTGAAGTTGAATACTGTTTAATCTGGATTTATTATAATTAGTTCGGTAGTATTTTATAACTATTATATTAAACAAAATTTTGTATACTATTATGGTTAGCCTGCTTACTACCCCAGTTGGAAATTATTTTTTAACTCCTTGTCATAATCATCAAGAATAACAGCTGTGGCATGTCCCCCACGCACTTTGAAATTTGAAAAGATTTTTAAAAGCAAGTACGTTTATGTTTGAATTAGTGAAACTCGGAAATGTTATGAGGAGGCACGTAGAGGTAGCGTAGCTGGGCGTAGCAAACATTTATGGGGGCTGTAACAATTCAATCATTTGCGATTAGGTAGACAACCATACCATTTATTCAATTTAAAACAGTTGACTAGTTTTTGTCTTCCTTCAGTCAGAATAAAAATGTCAAAGCTATTTGTACATTGAATATAGCTTGTCAAAGTAATATGACACGAACAATGAATTAAAACCATGATGAAATAAAGTCGTTAGTTGATACCTAGGTCTAAAAGTGTTTATTTTCAAGCAGCTTTGTGTAACATACAAGTAAAGCGGTGCCAATATGGTTTGCGTAGTGGCTGTAACTCGGTAAGCTGTCTAACTAAGTAATTGCCGCTACCGACCGCACCGCTGCGCCGCCGGCCGCCGCCGCCCGCCGCCCGATGCCGTGCCAGCGCCGTCGATTCTATAAAATACTTGTTATGCATGTTGGTCACACCAGTCCAGCAAGTTACGATAGCGTGTAGCTTCAGCACACAAATTATTGACTCCATATTTTTATAGCTTTATGGATAAACATTTTATAAAGTCTGCCATAATTGTAAATTGTTTTTACGGCACTATTCGGAGCTTTGTTTAATCTTGCATACAGTAACGAATGCTTATTGTAAAGTATTTTTAGCTGTTTGGCAGTGGTGCGGAATTCGTAAAGAATTTATGCTATCGTGCAAGTTCCGGGTAAACGAAACAGTTAATTACAAATTGTAGTTTCTATTTGGCAATCTGCATTATATTGCATTGAAAACTCGTAAAATAATGTGTTGTAGCCGTTTTACAGGTAGGAATATGATTTAGGTAGTAGGTAGGTACCCTATTTTACATTCATAGTACCTACCATACAACACCATGAACTACAACTATTGAAGTTGAAAAACTAAGTATAGGTATGGACTTCTTCGTAACTTTTCTTTTACAAAGCAGAAGTATATCGTTTTAGTTGTTCTGAGATCTAACTGCATAGGTAGCCTGAATACCAACAAGGGTTAGGTACGTCTTTAGAAACTTGTGTAAAGGACGTATATGTCTTGCCGATGCCCGCTCGTCGTTTTGCGGCGAAGCGAACACGTTCTTGGACTAAACTTTTCCTATCGAACGCCTTCAATAGTAAGTTCACGTACCACAATAAAATTACACTTTATACTACTTGGATGTACATAAAGTTCGCGAGGGTGGGAAACTCGTAGGAACGTTGCAGTAGAAACTAAAAGGCCACTAATATATTAGTTATTAGCCGATATTAGTCAGCTCATGAAAACTTGAAAAACTTGATAATTCCGATGTTTTATTTATTCCGGAGTAAAAGTTTCAATTTGTAAAGTAATGACTTTGCTGGGAGGCGCAAAGATGGTCCCAATCTGTTGTTTGTTAGCACTAAATAGGCCGTTACATTTTAAATCAGTAATTTTCGTAAACGTTATCCAAGTACAGGATATTTCTTGTATTATTATATGTGCCTCATGCGGTGGATAATCAAGAAATACGGTAATGCACAGCACAGTGACTATAATTTTATAACACAGGTCCGGATACTAGACTAGATGCAAGCACTTAGGCTACGGTTATTTCTTATTGTACACTTACTTTATTTGATACCAGGTAAAAATAGAGCCACTATCATACCAACTTTTCTTGGTAGTTTGTTTAAAAATGTTTTAAAGTTAATCGGTACAATTAAGAGCGGCACACACCGCCTACGTATGCGTGACGTGCACGTGATCAAGCGCGTAGTCATGACATTGTATTGTATGGGATCGTACGTTTACCTACACTACCTACTAAGGCGCTATACACACATAACGTCCATTGGTGCGTTATTTTTGAGCAGTGCTATCCGTTGCGTTTGAAATATACGATTTCCCACCTTATTTTCAGACAAATACTGTTCATCCGTTAGCGCGAAAAAAGCGCACAACAAATCATTTGTCAAACCATTTGACATAAACCATAAGTTTGAAATTCCTATTTTCCTAACGCATGCGTTACGCAGCGCAAAAATAACGCGTGTTTCTCACCTTAGGTAATGCTTCTAAAATAGTTTGTTTTTTAAATATATATTTGAACTATACCTTTTTACTCATAATAGTTTTATATCAACTTCGTGATCAAACTTAAAATAAAAACGATTTGATAAAATAAATGACGATCATAAAACGGAACGTGTCGCTCATATGAAAGAGTTCAACGCGATGAATTTCAAAGTATAAAAATAATAATTTAGGATATAACATGGTATCACAAATACTTATGAGGTATGAAATGTGATAAAGATAGTAAATAAATATATTGGTAGGCTTGATAGGATTGTATATTTTCTTGTTATTTTGTAACTCTGAATGTGTCAGTCAGTCAGTAGTGTCAATACTACATGATGGACATGACCACAAAGGAGGCTAGCTCCTAACATCCACCCCTGTTGGATTGGAAATAATCCCAGCCATTCTCTTGAGGAGCAGAGTCCTGGGTCCATACAATGCTTTGGTAAGCATATCAGCTATTTGCCTGGCCGCTGGCACATGGTGGATGTCGATAGCTTTATTCTCAGAACATTCACGTATGAAGAAATGTCTGATCTGAATATGTTTCGTCCTCTGATGGAATTCTGGTGGGTTTCTTGCTATATTAATCGCAGACTCATTGTCCACGCAGAGGACGCTTGGCAGTCCTGCCCAGTTATGTCTTTATGACTTTCTGTAGCCAGAGTATTTCTCTCGCGGCTTCACTCGCTGCTACAATCTCGGCTTCTGTGGAGGATATAGCGACGGTGCTCTGGCGCTTGCTGCTCCACGATATTGGGCCTCCAGCGTATAAGCATATGATTCCGGAAGTTGACCTGCCGGTCTCCGTGCACCCACCGTGATCGGCATCACTGAAACATTCTAAGTTGAGGGCTTTATCTGGGCTATGCATTATGCCTTCTTCGATAGTGCCCTTTATGTATCTCATTATCCTCTTCACAGTGAGGATGTCTTCTTGTGTGGGATTATCTAAGTTTCTTGAAACGACACTTACAGCGTAAGCTATGTCTGGTCTAGTGCCTGTCATCAGGTATGCCAGACTGCCAACTGCTTGTCTGTACGGGAAACGCTTATCTCCATCTGGTTGGTCATTCTTTGTACCTGGCTTCAAGATTGGCGTTGATACGGGTTTGCATTTGTCCATGCCAAACTTTTCTAGTACTCGGTTAGCGTATCCCTTCTGGTGTAACAGAATGGAACCATCCGGGTACCTTTTTATTTCCATTCCCAGGAAATAGCTTGCAGGTTTCACTGTGATCTTGAAACGAGCTCTCATTTCATCTAGGAAGTGGTTGGCCTCTTTCTCACTGCTGGACGCAATAAGTCCATCGTCCACATACAATGCAAGCAGGATCTTCTGTAGGCCTCTTTTTCTCACAAATAGGCAGGGATCATGCTGACTTTGCTTGAATCCGATGTTTACAATGTAGTCCGTAATACATCTGTTCCAGCACAAAGGAGCTTGTTTCAACCCGTATAAGCTCTTCTTTAGCTTAAAGACTTGTTTCCCATCACTATAGCCTTCAGGAGGCTGCATGTAGATTTCTTCATCTAATGTGCCATATAAGAAGGCTGTGGAGACGTCGAATTGTGCCAGTTTAAGCTTCTCTTTAGCAGCTACGCCTAGTACTGCTCTGATAGTGCTTGCTCTTGCAACTGGGCTGAAGGTCTCATGAAAGTCTATGTCCTTCTTTTGTGAATATCCTTTTATAACTAGACGAGCCTTGTACTTATCAATTGTACCATCAGGGTTAGTCTTTATTTTAAATATCCACTTGCAAGGAATGGCTTTTCGACCCTTTGGTTGGTCGACGAGCTCCCATGTTTGGTTATCTTTCAGTGAATTTATTTCACTTTCAATAGCCTTTTGCCATTTGTCCTTGTCTTTACATGACATGGCTTCTTTAAACGTCTTCGGTTCAAACATGTCATCAGATTCTAAAGCCATGATGTAATCAGAGTAACGAATCGGCGGTTTGAGATTAGCTCGATTTCGCAGGACCATTCTAGTTGCTTCTTCAGGAGCAATTTCCTGCTGTTCTTCTGATTCTATTTCACAGTTTGAATTTGCTGATTCCATTTCACAGTCTAATTCCGAGGATTGCCGTTCTATTTCATCGATAACCATCTCTGGTTGACCTTGAATCTCAGATGATTGCTGTTCCAATTCTTCGATGGCGGTCTCTTGATGACGTTCAAAATCCAACTCCATCTCACGGCTTGATGAAGAGGGTTGTTCTTGTTGCCTTTCTATCTCCGTCCCACATTGTGACGTAGAGGGTTCTTCAATAGTACTTTCTTGTGGAATTGGGAAAGCATATTGGAAAGGAGCAGGAGACGGCTTTTCTGGTTCCTCCTTTGATTTACCCAGTAGAGGTATTTCTTCAAATATAACATCTCTGGATCTTATCAATTTGTGGGTTTCTTTATCCCAGATTCTATAGCCTTCATCTCCTTCATAGCCAATCAAGATTCCCTTTTGAGCCTTTTTCTGTAGCTTCTTACGATTAGCTTTAGGAACATGGGCATAACAGTTACATCCCAGTATTCTTAAGTGTTTTATCGCAGGCTTCTTTCCGTACCACAGCTCGTGAGGAGACTTGCCAGGCACTTTAGTTGGCCCTGTGCGATTTAGCACATAAACGGTTGCATCTACTATCTCTGCCCATAGGCCATCAGGAATTTTCTCATGGGCATGCATTATTGCTCGCGCTGCTTCCACTACAGTTCTATTTTCTCGCTCTACACAGCCAGCTTGTTCAGGAGTGTGGGGCATTGTGTAGCGTTGTTTCACGCCATGTTCAGTTAAGATCTGTTTGAATTCTTCGCTGACAAACTCTCCACCGTTATCACTCAACATTTCTTTGATAACATGTCCCGCAACTTCAGCTTCTTTAAGGAATATTTTAAGTTTTGAGGCAGCTTCAGACTTTTGTCGTAGAAAATAGATATGGCGATAGCGTGTGTAGTCGTCTTTGAAAAGAATGAAATATCTTAACTTTCTCCCAATTGAATACGGAAATGGTCCGCAAATGTCAGTGTGAATTAGCTCTCCAGGCTTTGTCGCTCTAGTTCTGGTGCCGAATGGTTGCTTATGAGCCTTTCCATAGACACAGCCTTCACAGATTTCTGACTGCGTGTTTTCCACTTTTAATCCGAATTCTTGTTCAATAACTTGACGAACGTGTCTCTTATTTTGATGTGCAAGCCTTTCATGGTATGTTTGCAGTGGGTTATTCAGTAACATGTTGACATGTAGATTCTGTGGGGCTACATTTCATTTTCAATTTGTATAGTCCTCCTCTAGTTTCTCTAGTCCCAATTACTTTTGCTTCACCATTCACTTTTACAATACATTCTTTGGGCTTAGATTCAAATGTACTCGAGGAGAATTGTCGTGTACAGAGAACTGAAAAAGGTTTCTTTTAATTTTTGGGACGTACCAAACATCTTTAAGTAATATGTGCTCTATTTTGCCATTTATGTCGGCTTCAGCTCGAATATTGCCAATTCCTATGGCTTCAATGGTTTGTCCATTTGCTGCAGTAACTTTCTGTGAACCTTTGAAGTGCTCGAAGCTTTCGAAGAAGTCACCTATGTTAGTAACGTGGCTTGTCGCTCCATTGTCGACGTACCAGTTATCTTTGTCCATTGGTAATCCATCATCTATAGCTAACACTGTCATGTTAACATTAGTTTTCTGCTTTCTGTCGTCGTTCGACGGCTTTGGCGGACGTCCATCGTTAATCCATTTCCGGCATTTTCGAATTGCATGTCCAACTTGGCCACAATATTTACATTTAAAAGATTTGAAGCCTTTCTTCTTTTTTCCAGTTTGCACAGTTAGTACTTCTTCTGTATTTTCTGTACTTTTGTTGGTAGTAAGCGCTTTTTCATAAGCACTGAGCTGAGAGGTGAGGTTGTCTATTGTCCGATCCTTTTTTGTAATAAGAAGCCAACTTGACTTGAAAGCAAAGTAGTCTCTCGGTAAGGTGCCAAGTATTTTGCAAATAAGTAAAATCTCTGGCAAATTCGTGTCGAGTTGGCCGTTTAATTCGTGCCAAATGTTTTTCAACATAGATATATGCTTCCTTATGTCGTGTTCAGGATCCTTTTTGTATTCAAAGAATTTGAGACATAGATCATAGCTTTTGTCTTCACTACTACCACTGTAGAGACGTTCTAGCTCATCCCATACCTCTTTAGCACTTTTGTATCTCATGACGTGGTCAAGGATCTCATCCGTCATGTTCGTCGTCATCAGGGTCAATACTGCACTGTCGATACTCAAGTATTGTTGTAGATCCTTTTGATATTGTGCTGTAGCAGCATCATCAGTGACTCCACCTTCAATAGTTGTTGGTTCGACAGGCTTACGTAATTTTCCAGCTAAGATTTCTTCAGCTTTTGGAATTGCCCTGCAGACTGTTTCAATCCTGTACCTCCAATGCTTATAGTTTGTACCGTTGAGATGCATTATTTGCACTTTCGATGTCTCCGCAATCGCTTTTTCCATGACGATGGTTTGACAGTTTTAGTGAAAATTTTTGCGAGAATATTTTCAGAACTATAATTATAAATTATATACTAATATTCTTTTTCTCTTGTCGGAAAAACTTTTTCGCACTTTATTTTCTACTTTTTATTTCTCTGCTACCATGATAAAGATAGTAAATAAATATATTGGTAGGCTTGATAGGATTGTATATTTTCTTGTTATTTTGTAACTCTGAATGTGTCAGTCAGTCAGTAGTGTCAATACTACATGATGGACATGACCACAAAGGAGGCTAGCTCCTAACAAAATGATGTAGGTATTTGAATAAATATACGTAAGGAGAAAAATTAGGTTCTTGAAAATATACTTGGTATTTTAGATTCATTGCCTACTGTTGGAGGTTGCATGTATTAGCGCTGGCTGACTACCATAGCAAACCTAATCTGTCGCATGTAAATGAGACGTTGTCACTTTATCAACAAGAGAATAAAATGGTGTGCTACTTATAATCCACTGTGTTTATATAACTCCAAGTATCTATTTAATCAATAGGTTATGTGCTTTATTACGTGAAAAGTAGCATAAAAAACCCGATACCATTTTTCTATATCTATATTTTATTTTGTGAGTGTATTTTAATGTTTTAGTGTAAAATGTCAGATGACAATTCTTCAAGCATCTGCGGTATCAAAAAACTCAAAGGGTCGAGCGATTATGCAATATGGAAATTCGCGACCCGAAACTACCTTGAATCTAAAGATTGGTATAAGGCAGTTGAGTATGAAGGTACGGAACTTCCGGCTACCTTAAAAGATACCGACAGAAAAGCAAGGACTACACTATGCCTCCTCATCGAGCCCGAATGCTATGCTCATGTCTTCAACGCGACAACCGCAAAACAAGTATGGCAAAGTTTAAAAACTGCATATGAAGATAAAGGATGGGGGAGGCGCATTGCACTACAAAGAGAACTATGGGACTGCAGACTAGTAAACTTCCCAAACATGGAAAAGTACATTACTAAAGTGATCTTCCTCACTCAGCAGTTAGCAGATATAGACGCAAAAGTTGATGATGATTGGATTATATCCATCCTACTCAGTGGGCTAACAGAGATAAGTATACAATCCGCTAATAATGGCTGTTGACAACAGCGGAACGAAGGTAAGCCTAGAGCAAATAAAAACTAAATTGCTACAAGAAGGCAACCGACAAGCTAAGTCGAACGACGATAAAGAGCTCGCAGCGTTTAAAGCTAGCAAGGTTTACAAAAACAAGCCTAACAGTGCTAAGCCAGATCGAAAGTCGAAATGCTATAAGTGCCACAAGTGGCACAAGCCGTCGGAAGAATGTATAAAGAGTACCAAGCACCTCGCAGGAGCCGCAGGAGTGTGCTCCGTCTGCATGTGTTCCAAGGAAACTGCCGATCCCGACAGTTGGTATTTGGACAGTGGCTGCTCTAACCACATGACTAAAGATTCCGAAAAGTTAAACGACTACAAGATTGAAAAGCGCAAAATAAATATAAAAGTAGCGAACGGCTCGCTAATTCCAGTAAAAGGCATAGGAAATGCCGCGCCAAAAGTAAGTTTTGACGAGACTTTTTCAAAACTTTCATTGCCTAACGTGTTACATGCTCCAGATTTGTCCATGAATTTAATTTCTATAAGCAATCTTCTAAAGCAAGAATATTCAGTACATTTTCACAGAAAAGGTTCTTATATAGAAAACGGTGATGACCAAAAAGTTGCGAACCTGAAAGAAATAGACGGAATTTTCGAACTCGTTGAAAATGACAACTGCATCGCCCACCTGACACTGTCAAATGAACTGACAAATTTATGGCACCGAAGATTGGCACATTTAGGACAAAATTACATAAACATGTTGACAAAAATGGTCACTGGAATAAATATCAATAAAACTGATAAAACCGAGCCATGCGTGCCTTGCATTCAGGGTAAAACGTCGAGATCTCCATTTAAAAACAGTGGTACTAGAGCAACAGAAGCATTACAAATTGTTCATAGTGATTTATGTGGCCCGATGGAAGAACCATCATTTGCTGGCTCAAAATATATGCTTCTTTTCATCGACGACTACACGCGCAAAACGCACGTATACTTTTTACAAAATAAAAGTCAAACCCTCGACAAATTTCGAGAATATAAGGCAGAAGTTGAGAATCAGACTGGTAAGTCAATAAAAATCTTCAGGTCTGACAACGGCAAAGAGTTTTGCAATCGACAATTCGATAATATTCTCAAATCGGCTGGTATACAACACCAGAAAACAGTGCCCTACACACCAGAGCAGAATGGCGTAGTTGAGAGGGCGAATAGAACGATCATTGAGAAAGCAAGAACCCTGCTCTGTGAAGCAAATCTAAGCAAGAAGTTCTGGGCTGAGGCGGTACTCACCGTGGTTTATCTGAAAAATCGTAGCCCAACTAAAGCAGTCGCTAACAAAGTACCGGAGGAACTTTGGTCTGGTAAGAAAGTGGACTTGAGTCATTTAAGAATATTCGGCTGCCAAGCCTATGGGCTTTTACCAAAACAGAAGCGCCAAAAGCTTGACATGAAAACCGAAGCGCTCATTTTCATTGGCTATTGTGAAACTACAAAAGGTTACAGACTAATGGACCCTAAGACAGGAAAAGTAACACTTCATAGAGACGTCAAGTTTTTAGAGAATGTTTTTCCTGGTGACGGTACCCAAATAACGAAAAACACAGTCGTTCCTGTTGATTTCGAGGAGGAACGAATAGAACCTGTGAATTTAAACGAACCTTGCGACTCTTCACAAAACAATATAGAAATCGAAGAGGCGGGGACATCAAACATGAACCCCCAAGCAACACAACAGGAAGTACTCACTGAAACGAGTAACGTGGAACCTCAAACTGACTCTGAGGCACCGCAACGAAGATATAACCTTCGAGAGCGTAAACCTGTTGACTACTCACGAACCTGCACTATTGCTAATGCCATTGCAGAAATTGACGGCGATCCAATGACGGTTGAAGAAGCATTAGGTAGACCTGACAGTGCCCTATGGCAAAAGGCTATGGAAGCTGAACTACAATCGTTAAAGGAAAATGAAACGTGGTCACTAGTGGACTTACCACGTGACAAGAAGCCGATACAATGCAAATGGGTATTTAAAATAAAAAGAGACAGTGATGGTAAAGTATCAAAATATAAGGCTAGACTCGTAGCTAAAGGCTTTACACAGGTACGTGGTGTAGACTATAATGAGACATACTCACCTGTAGTTAGGAGCTCGACTCTGCGGCTATTATTCTCACTAGCTGCTGAATACGATTGGCTCATTGACCAATGGGACGTGACTACCGCTTTCTTATACGTCAAGCTGAAGGAAGACATTTACATGCATCAGCCTAAGGGAGCAATCGTCAACGGTCAAGAGACCAAGGTATGTAAACTGCAGAGATCGTTGTATGGACTCAAGCAAGCGTCCAATGCTTGGTTCCATGAGCTAGACAGGGAGATGCTCAATCTAGGTTTCGCACAGTCTAAGATAGAACCGTGCCTATACCAGAAGGTGCTGAGCGATGGCAACAGAATAGTTGTAGTAATATATGTAGATGACATTTTTGTATTCTGTGGCAAAAATAACGTGAACGAGAAGCAAAACTAAAAACTGGATTATTGCAAAAGTTCAAAGTAAAAGATTTAGGTCCAGCTAGGCACGTACTAGGCATGCGACTTAGGCGGGATGATAAAACCATCTACCTTGATCAAGAACAATATGTTCACAATATTCTGAAAGAATTCGGTATGACGGACTGCAAACCAGTCGTCACCCCCATGGAAGTAAGTCTCAAATTAGACAAAGCTTCAGAATCCGGTTGTAGGTTGCCATATCAAAACCTAGTAGGATGTTTGAACTACTTAGCTCAAAACAGTAGACCAGACATCGCGCACGCAGTTAGCTTTTATCTCAATTCAACTCGTGCTTTGATGAGACGCATTACAATTGTGCAAAGCGTGTACTTAGGTATTTGAAAGGCACTTCCGACTATGCACTCACTTTCCAAAAATCACGTAACTTAGAACTACATGGCTACGTGGACGCGGATTATGGTGGGTCATTCGATCGAAAATCTTTCACGGGCTTAATTTTCAAATTAGGCGAAAATTTAATTACATGGGAAAGTCGTAAGCAGAGATGCGTGACTTTATCCTCGACTGAAGCTGAATACTTAGGTCTTAGTATTGCATCGAAAGAAGCTATTTATTTAAAAAGCTTGCTACAGAGTTTGATTAACGATAGCTATAACAAACCGGTAGCAATCTACAACGACAACCAGTCGTCACACACAATAGCTAAAAACAAAATGAATAGCAATAGGACTAAACACATTGACATTAGATATCATTTTGTCCGCGAGGCGATTCAAAACGAAGCTGTAGAGCTTAGGTACTTGCCTTCACAAGAAATGTGTGCGGACATGCTAACTAAAGCCTTATCAGGTCCTAAACTAAAACTACTCTTAAAGAAATTACCCATTAAGAGGGCGATATTTGAGGAGAAAGGATAAATAGGCTAACGTAAACTAAACTGTGTTAGTTATTATTATTTATGTTGTGTTTTGTAATGACTAATTTCTTTTGTTTTCGTTTTGTTTCATGCTGTTACTGTATAATGACAAATGGTCATTCACGATCTACACTGTAGTTGTACGTAGGCTCATAAAGCTACATACTTAAACTATTAGGGTGTATGCACACTGAATATTGTAAAGGTGCATGCACATGAGTTTTAAGGTGTGTACACATGCCACAGATTAAGGGGGCGTGTTGGAGGTTGCATGTATTAGCGCTGGCTGACTACCATAGCAAACCTAATCTGTCGCATGTAAATGAGACGTTGTCACTTTATCAACAAGAGAATAAAATGGTGTGCTACTTATAATCCACTGTGTTTATATAACTCCAAGTATCTATTTAATCAATACCTACAACAAGCAAAAGATTTGCTTATTGCAAAGAGAATACAAACACCTAATAGTCGTAACCAATGGACACAGTTAGAACCTTTACATCCACAAATAGTCTACTGATGGACATGGGCCTCCCCTCCTCGAGGGGTATTGCCATAGTCACCACGCTTGGCAGGCGGATTGGCGAGCACAGTGTGAGATGTTATATTCACAAGCAATATAACTATATGTTGTAGCAGTGGTTTACGTAAGTCATTTGAAAAGAAACGTCTTTGTAGTCTACGAAAATATTTTAGTAGTCTTCACCAACTTACAATCTACGTTAATAAAACGTAGCAATGGTCTACACAAATCCCCTTTCATCACTAGCTATGGTCTACAAAAGTCTATGAAAACTGTTGTAGCCGTGGTCTACGAAAGTCATTTAGAACACTTGGCGTCGTAGTCTACAAAAGTCTACTGAAAATATTTAAGTAGTCGTCACAAACAGTCTACAATTTATTAACGTAGCAATGGTCTACACAAATCCACATCCATCATTTATCCCAGTCATTAGCTAACTAGTACCACACTAGTACGTCTGCTGTGAGTTTGTTAACTTCGTTCCCGGACCGCGCTGAATGGTGCTTCACTACATCAGCTGTTATGCGAAGTAGTTGGGTGCTGGGTGCTACTTGTTAATGTCAAAATGCATATAAAAGTTTGCAACATTGAAATCACAATGTAAAAGCGTTTTTTTTTATATAGTAGATGTTAATAGTTATTTGAACTATTAAAACTGTTTTAGCTTTTGTTTACAATAGCTTACGAGCTCTGTTGTAGTTATATTCATAAGCAAGATAATTAACCCTTAGTCGCTTTTTACGACACCCACGGGTAAAATTGAGGTGATGTTATTCTAAGTCAGCATCACAGTTAGAATACGGTTTCATAATACTGTGGGTAGGAATATATGTGACCAACCAGAGATCTTCGTATTGTCAGGTGAAGAGGGATCTCCTTCACGCGCGACCCCTCGTGAACCAGCAATAACTCACTACACGCCGCGTTCACGAGAATATCTGCCTACAAAAAAGAAAAAGGTTTGCCTATTGCAAAGAGAATATAAATATCTAATACTCGTAACCATCCGACACAGAACATGTTTTCATATTACCGCGAATATACCGGGAGTATGTGTAAAACCAGAGATCCTCGTATTGTCAGGTGAAGAGGGATCTCATTCACGCGCGACCCCTCGTGAACCAGCAATAACTCACTAGACGCCGCGTTCACGAGACCATCTGTGAATGAATGGAGAATTCGCGTATTTTTCTATTCTTATACTGCAAATAGATCGCTTGTTTAGAGGATTTTTCATACTAGAGGAGTTATTTTAAGCGGCGAAATACGTCTGCGTGATACTTGCGAAATACAGCCTGACCACGCTAAGTTGAACATTGGAAACAAAAGAGTAGCGATGCAGTTTTCGCGGAGCTAACCCGAAAATCGGTAGTACCGGTTTCAACCCTCTTCTACCGATTGTAACACAAATTATTTAAGTTACAAAAAAAATTATTGAGAAGTGATGTTTGGCATATAGATTCATTATCCATGTCTTTATACTTATTATTATGCAAAAAAAGTAAAAGAATATTTTTTAATTGAATTTTCTAATCTGCGGTGTTTTGAAGCGAAATATTAGATGGACTAAATAATAATTTGGATTTAAACAAGCATATTCTTAGGTGAAAATGTGAATCTTCCAAATCTACCGGTTTATTGAGTCAATAAACCGGTACCTACCGATTTACGATTTGGACAACGTTTTTGAAGATTTTTGACATAATCATCAGGCTCTTTTTCCACTACTCCGATCCGTAACCAGATGTCGGATATAGCCATCCGAAAAATACCGGAAATCCGGTCACCGCTTTCCCAACTATCCGGTAAAAAACGGACAGTAAATTTTTATTATCTCGGCGGACTCGGACTCGGGTGGACGACATGGTAGAATGTACAGCTTGACCACGCTAAGTTGAACATTGGAAACAAAAGAGTAGCGATGCAGTTTTCGCGGAGCTAATCCGAAAATCGGTAGTACCGGTTTCAACCCTCTTCTACCGATTGTAACACAAATTATTCAAGTTACAAAAAAAAATTAAAAGAGATGTTTGGCATAAAGATTGCATTATCCATGTCTTTACTTTACACTTATTATTATGCAAAAAAATAAAATAATATTTTTCAATTGCATTTCCTAATCTGCGGTGTTATGAAGTAAAATATTAGATGGACTAAATAACAATTTGGACTAAACCAAGCGTATTATTTGGTGAAAATATGAATCTTCCAAATCTACCGGTTTATTGTGTCTATAAACCGGTACCTACCGATTTACGATTTGGACAACGTTTTTGAAGATTTTTGACATAATCATAAGGCCTTTTTTCCACTACTCCGATCCGTAACCAGATGTGGCGATCCGAAAAATATCGGAAATCCGGTCACCGCTTTTCCACCTATCCGGTAAAAAACGGACAGTAAAGTTTCATTATCTCGACGGACTCGAACTCGGACGGACGACATGGTAGAATGTACAATTGTTTTAAAGCATGCATAATTTTTGTACAATACCAATTGTTTGGGAAATTACCGTTTCGATAAAATCCGGATACCGGTGAAGTGGAAAAACGAGTAGAGTATTTTAAGGCCGCTATAGAGCTTTTCACGAAGCCCATACAATTTTCCCTGCCAGACCTCTCGGAGCGTCATTTTGCGAAAAACATGGGGATGTTTGAATATCTTTTACAGTGATATTATGAATAAAAATAAATATATTTTTCTGCAATTAGATTAAGTACATCTTCTTAAATAACATATATTTTTTTTAAATCTTTACTACTGTTATTTTTTCATACAGAAGCCGTTATAATGGCGCATTATTTTGCAAAAAATCGTATATAAAAACGTGGTATTATTCTATATTTCTGAATAAAATTGTAAAATGTTCACTGTAGACTTTGTTCTCAAATATATACTCAATTTTTTTGTATAATTGATATTTTTTTACAGTGAACCAAAACTCTAAAACTCACGCTTGATTTGTGGTCTTTTCCTGAATTTTGGTTTTGTCGCTTTAGATATCGCTGTTTGTAACAGGTTTAAAACTAAAATGTTAATATTTACATTGTACATTTTTTAGATGAAGATATGCTTGATTAAATGTTCAAGTAACATATTATTTTTACAAAACGGTTTTCGAGAAACTCGCATGTTTATAAAGCCAATATTTGCAAATTCGGATTGGAAATTATCGTGTACCGGATCGGACTTGTGGAAAAAGAGCCTAAAACTTGAATGTGCGGTAGCGATGGCAAAAAAATAATGAGCCTCTTGAGGGTCTATAAAACTGTAGAAAGTTACATAGATTAATACCACTTTTGGACCCGTATTGTCCAGATGATAAAAATATGTTTTCGGTCGGAAATTTTATTTAAATTAGAATAAAAATTCTTTTAATTGCTCACGAAACTTGGAAATAAACCAAACACTTACTTGAAAGTACAATCGAAAAAATCCATAACTTTAAGTATATTCCGAATATGTCCAACTTAACCGATTGACACATGCATAGAAAGGGAACATAAATAGGGACAGCTAGAAGACTTACTCCGAAACAAGAAGTGCGGTCAATAGCCGTAACGGATGCCCCATACATCTTGATACTGTCAATACCTATTTTTCAATACGAGTTATTAAATTGTTAGTGGAATAAAAAAAAATTGGGCATACAATTTTTGACCTTAATGCATTTATCAAATTTGAGTATTTTAGAGATGATGTAACATATTTAACAAAGAATATCAAAAATCCACGGCTTTCTGAAAATTGACAATAAGGTTCAAAATCAAACCACTTTTTTGCTTTGAAATCGGTAGTAGAGTCAATAAATATGATGCAAGCAATTTTCGACCTTATTGACATTTGGAAAATTTTCATACGGTATAGGTGTAGTAACATATTTAACAAAGAATATCAAAAATCCACGGCTTTCTGAAAATTGTCAATAAGGTCGAAAATTGCTCCAACCACTTTTTTTGCTTTAAAATCAGTAATAAGAGTTAAAAAATATGGTGCAAGCAATTTTCAACCTTATTGACATTTGACAAATTTCAATATTGTAGAGATGTAGTAATAAAAAATTTCAAAATTTGGGGAATTCGGATGATTGTCAATAAATTCGAGAATCGCTTGCATCAATTTATTAGCTATGAAACCGATATAATGGAGTAAAACAATATGGTACACGCAATGACACGTTTTCCAACAAAATAGAGAGTTTACAGAAGGTTCACTCGGCCCCATTTCGAATTTTCGCGATTGGCATTTTTTGGAGTTGGAGTTGGAGTGGAAACCATGTCATCCAACTGCCCGATGAACCCCTGAACCCATACAAACTAACCCGGCTTGCCAACACATTTTGTATGGGAGGTCTAATATTTAATTTATTGCGACCTATGTTTTTGGAGAAAGTTGCTTAGTTTCGTGGACTGATTCACCTCTCAAAATATTTGCATTTGTTTTTTTTACATACCGTATTGTTACATAGACGGACAGGGATATTAATAATGTTAACCATAGTTACATATATAACGAACTTTTTTGCTATCCGTACAACATTTTTGTGCAAGTGACAGCTTCGAATGCCAAGAACCTGTGGTGGTGTAGTAAAATTGTTTTAAGCATGCATAATTTTTGTACAATACCAATTGTTCGGGAAATTACCGTTTCGATTAAATCCGGATACCGGTGTAGTGGAAAAGCGAGTATAGTATTTTAATAGATTTCTAAATCGGATCGGAAATTATCGTGTACCGGATCGGAGTAGTGGAAAAAGAGCCTAAAACTTGAATGTGCGGTAGCGATGGCAAAAAAATAATGACCCTCTTGAGGGTCTATGAAACTTTAGAAAGTTACATAGATTAATACCACTTTTGAACCCGTATTGTCCAGATGATAAAAGTATGTTTTCGGTCGGAAATTTAATTCAAATTAGAATTCAAAATTCTTCTAATAAAAATCTGAAGAGAGACAATATGCGACTTATTCTTGTATAGAAATATAAGAGTCGGCAATCATTAGTTATACAATATTCTTCATAAAGTGGACGTAGAGTTTTTGAATTTGACTGATGACTGTCGACTTTGATCAGTGGCATGGTGGTGGCAGTGATACCAATTTTCTCCTCGAGTTGGAGTGGAAACCATGTCATCCAACTGCCCGATGAACCCCTGAACCCATACAAACTAACCCGGCTTGCCAACACATTTTGTATGGGAGGTCTAATATTTATTTTATTCCGACCTATGTTTTTGGAGAAAGTTGCTTAGTTTCGTGGACTAATTCACCTCTAAAAATATTTGCATTTGTTTTTTTTACATACTGTATTGTTACATAGACGGACAGGGATATTAATAATGTTAACCATAGTTACATATACAATGAACTTTTTTGCTATCCGTAGAACATTTTTGTGCAACTGACAACTTCGAATGCCAAGAACCTGTGGTGGTGTAGTACTTATAGCAGAGTGTGTACACCAGTGAAAATAAAATAATAAATACGATTGTTGCTGATAACAAGATTTCCTTTCGGAAAAATTGGTCCTTGAGGCGCATGTAAGCATTTCAGAAGTGAGACGCCCTCAATTTTAAGAGATTTTTTAAAATCATTTAGTCCTGCTACTTAGGAGTTTCATACAAAAGTCATCCACTATTTGGCTCATTTAAGGGATGAATTTAAAAAAATACAACTCAAATAAAAAAATACACGTATTTTAGTATTTATCGTTCAATCGCGGAATTTGGGAATGTATGAATATGGCATCAATGCTTATGAAATGTTGTCATATCCCATCCACCGGAAGTACGCTTTGATATACCTAGGCCTTTGTTTTGAGATTTTTAATGCATTTTTTTTATTTATATTGGTCAAATTGTACCCTACAAAGAGTCAATATCACAATGCCACCAAAACTTTATTTATCTTATGTTGCGTTGTGACAGCGTTCCACGCTATATTGGTTGGTGCATTCTCTCATGCGACCTAGAAACATTGGCGAATCGTCTCTAGCTGTATTACCGTTAGCAAGAGTTTTTTTAATAAACGTTAGCATTCAACATTTTGGGCCTAAAGGAACTAAACAATAAATAATAGAAATAAAGTCCGCGTCAATAAATCTAAGTACCTATATTTCGAGGAAACGTAGACGCTCGTACTTCAAATACGAGTATTCGATAGGGCGTAAAAGTGCCAATAGATGGGGCAGTGATAGGACGTGTGAATCGGATGATGTACGACCGGCGACGCTCGTGCGTGGGGTCACGGTCACAGAGGGCCCAATACTGAACCTTTGGTAAGTATTTATTATTCCTATTCCTACTATAATATTATAAAAGCGGATGTTTGTGTGTGTGTTTGTTACGACATCACGCTAAAACGGCTGATTAGATTGACATGAAATTTTGCACAAATATAGAAGAGTATCTAGAATAACACATAGGCTACTTTTTACCACGGGAAAATGTCTTATTCCTATGGGATCACGCATATTCCAATATTTTTGCAAAGGTGGTGTGACTGAGCCGATTCGCGTTTTAAATGTTTTCGCCGAAAACTAACAGCGACATCTCTTGGCGAGTAATGCTTTTTTTCCGCGGAATAATAGGTTGCAGCGGGTGAAACCGCTGACGGGCAGCTAGTAAAATAATAGAAATAAAGTCCGCGTAAATAAATCTAAGTATATTTCGGGAAAACGTAGACGCTCGTACCTCAAATAGGAGTATACGATAGCGCGTAAAAGTGCCAATAGATGGGGCATTGATAGGACGCGTGAATCGGATGATGTACGACCCGGGACGCTCGTGCGTGGGGTCACGGTCACAGAGGGTCCATAACTGAACCTTTGGCAAGTATTTGTTATTATATAAACGACTTTTGAATTTAGATGTATGGTTGCTTGAAATAATGTTTTCTTTTAAGAGACAAAGATTTGTCATAAAACTGTAATTTCAAAGGTTAATCTACCATACAAGAAAGTCTCAACCCGTCGATAAGTAATAACTTCTGTAATCACGTTTTGCTTGACTGTGTACCTAACATCTTGGTGTCTACATTAGCAGGCTAGAGTTCATTCATAAAACAAAGCTTCAGGTCTGAGCTATCTGTCTCACATTCTTGATATGCTAACTACCTACTACTTCACAGGCACTCTCTCCTCTCTTTCTCTCTCTATCTTTGTGTGGGACACCGAGTCGTTTAACGACAGGCACTAAAGTCTAGTTATTTATATAGATACCCGTATTAGTACAATATACTAAATTGCTGCCGGTCGCAACCCACTGTGAAATATCAATATTTCACTTCACTCCTTTACACTAAAGTCCTTGCGTTTATTCCTTTTATAGATGGCGTTATTCAAGCTGATATCAATGTAAGTACGTATCCTTTATTACGGTAGCGGTGAATTGGTGCCGGGCGCGACCCGCCACAGGGTATCGATATGTCACTCCACTCTGCGAACCCGTCCCTGAAGTCTATTCTGCTATTACAATGACATCCAACATTCACAATGGACGGAATATACGTTTGATGTAGTAAGTGCCCGTGTGGATTGGATTTCTGAACATTTATCGAATTGGTGGTTGCCGGCGGCGACCTCAGGGCGCACCGTAATCTACCTGATTGGGATGTACGTCCAATACCTATTGACTCGTATGAAACTTGAATCGCATTGCATTGAATACACTTTTGAAACTTAAATATAATCGTGATCCTACAATATAGTGCTCTAAGTAAGAAATTAAAAACAAAGATGTTTCCCTTTTTGATTTGACATAATTCTTTGCGACGTCCGTGTTTATAAAAACGTTATTTTTACATTATATCTAATTCCGAATATTGCTGATAGGAGTTACGAAGATTGAATGATTTACATAAATTGCTTATTTTCAAATAAATTGATTCGGCATAAACCAATCGAATTCCAATTTGTTAGCTGTGATCCCACCGGGTAAAATAGAGTAAAAAGAAAATAACTTTTATTCTGAATACGCGCTTTGATATACAACTAGGATCAAAAGGTTTGTTTTGTATAGAAACTATGACGAATTTTCAAGTACAGAATTACTATTTGCCTAAAAGTCATGGCTGAGAATTCTGTTTGTCACACATCACAAACACTTTCCAAAAAACTAGTCACGTGAAGGTGAAGACAAAACATTTCCTTATTGGAAGTAAATAAAATATCGACGCGGTAACTGACTGCATACTGCGGGCAACCGGGGCCTTCGCACGTCAGCGAGCGAGTTCATTTTATTAGTTCACGCAACTTCGTCGTCTCTCCCCTGTCTCCCCACACGTGCCAAAGTTCAGTTAGAGATGGCCAACGTAGTAGCGCCAAAGGTGCCACAAATTAAATCGAATATAAACTATTTTACTTTAGACAATACATTTCCTTATTGGAATAAATAAAATATCGACGAGGTAACTGGCTGCATACTGCGGGCAACCGGGGCCTTCGCACGTCAGCGAGCGAGTTCATTTTATTAGTTCACGCAACTTCGTCGTCTCTCCCCTGTCTCCCCACACGTGCCAAAGTTCAGTTAAAGATGGCCAACGTAGCACCAAAGGTGCCACAAATTGATACGACTGAAGTAATTCACTTTAAATAATTTCTTTGAATAGAAAAATCATTTGAAACGTTATGCATAAAATAACTAAAGCAAGAACACTTTCATAGTAAGATTTAATAGGACAAAATAGATCCACACGAAAATAAGTTGATTAAAATAGTTCTTGGCTGTTGATGTACCTACTATATTCACCATACCATACCACAAAAACTGTTACGTCATGAGTGTATTCTGTGCAATATTTTATACTAAGAATTACTACTTATTGTTTCAGTTTCAAGAGAATTTGTAGGGCTCTCGCAGTTTCCTAGCATTTAATTTCAAAATAAAGGAATGACAACGTTGAGTTTAGGTTATATACATACTTCAGTTAAATCATTTGAAATAGCTGAATCATTGTTTATTTTAAAGCGCCTACTTTTTACCTCGGTTTCCTGTGACATCATTCTATCAAATATAATTTACAAGTGTGCAAAAGTACATGTAAAGCGTTGATGAACTCTTGACACAAATCCGCAGTTAGCGTCAATTGCAAAATGGTCGCAAAATTGCACTTCTGCCAATTTATCAATTTATTCAAACGCTGAGATCTCCATCCATCATCCACACTTCTTGCGTCCTGTCTTGTATCGTTATCACCACCCATTTGACAGGAGCTTATTTGTGTAACTGGTGTGCCTCAAATACATCAAATACGCTTACCAAGAAGTAAAATTATTAGAAAAACTCGACTGCGGTAATCAAATCAAACAATCGCGAGAAACATTACCCTTCTACTGAGAGGTAGAGCAACTATAACTGTAAGGTTAGCGTTTGGTTAAATTACTTAGTAGTTGTATTTTATCTATCCAAAACATAAATAAGTTAATTTGAGTAATTTTTTATAATTTCCTCCGGAATTTGTTTCAAAAACAACTGAAAACTTTGCCGATTAATAAAGCTTAGCTATCAATTACGTTAAACTTTTTAAGATGGAACAATTTTAAGAGGGTATACCTACCAATTGTCGAAATTCTTATCTCAATAATTAAATCCTCGAAATACGAATTGCGACACAGCATAATATCCATAGCCATGCAATCAAAAGCGGATTATACCCGAATTTCGAGTGCCCGGAAACCCATATGCCGGATGTAAGGGTCTCCTTACAAATACCCCGGATAAAGAATTCAATTTGAATATTATCGAAAATCTGCGATATATTATAGGTGTGTACCGACTTAGCTTAGTATGTAATCCTCAAAGTAGGCATATATGGCAATTCTGATAGAGCATTACAACGCGGTCGGTAGTTTAATGAAAATATCCACACAAAAATAAGTTGATTAAAATAGTTCTTGGCTGTTGATGTACCTACTATAATTCACCGTAATCACCATACCATACCACAAAAACTGTTATGGCATGAGTATGTTCTGTGCAATATTTTAAACTAAAAAATTAATTTTGTTTTAGTTTCAAGAGAATTTGGAGGGCTCTTGCAGTTTCCTAGCATTTAATTACAAATTAATGGAATGACAACGTTGAGGTAAGGTTATCTATGTACTAGGTGCTTATAAAACATCAAAAAATTCAATACTCTAACACAAACATGAAATGTTTTATTATTTTTTATTGTGTACAGGTAAGCAAGGAAATTAACATCAAAATAAAAATAAACTTTTACACAATAAATCAAAATAATGGCCCATTTTGATTGCTTTTTCTTCATTGCCATTATATTTATAACAAGCATGAAAGCATAAATCTGGATATATTTTGATATATTGTTCGTATTGTCACAGCACTGCTGGTCCATTCGCAGCTTATCGGTATGAAAAAAGAATGCAATTTCCTCAATATATTACAAAGGGATTTATTTATTACTGTTTAAGTATGAGTGAATTATTGACATCCACGCACATCATCCTTTGTATTTAAGGGACTAACTAATACTGGTTTTAATACAAATACGAAGATAAAATAGTAATAAGTTGATCCCTTATGGGTAGGTAGATGTGCTGGCGGTAGTTATACTTTATAAACTTTGTACCGAATTGTTGAGAAAGTTGTAGATGGTATTCAACCTGAATAATGCCACTTACGCCAAAATTATTTCTTTATAAACTTATTATTATTTTAAGGTATTATTGTTAGCTTACCGTAAGAACCGGGGGAAAAGGAAATAAGTGAAGTACTTATATTCTACGAAAAACTACCGAAAACGAAAACGATTGTAGTGTACCTAGTTATATCATATCTTTGAATTCATTTGGGCTGTCAAAATAATGATGTATGTACCTACTTCTTGTACATCGTAGGTAACTGATAAGTTATTTGACACTATGTCACTGCTGATTTTTTAGATTGTAGCGTAGTTAATATCATATCTCTGAATTCATTTGGCTGTCAAAATAATGTTGTACCTATGTACCTAGTTCTTTGGCGTACAAGTATATTATTATCACCTTATTTTTTTTTGTTAAAAAAATTACACAAATTCAAGCGCCTTTGTTCGGGGTAGGTGTGTCGTTTGTTAAATTTTGAGCTCACTATTATGGTTTTTACTGTTTATTTTCACCCAAATATTATAAGTAGGTACAGTGTTAAATGTTATGAATACATGCCCATCTCAGACAAGGCCAAAAATGCACCTAATACACAGCGAATGGCTTCGCTTGTGCTTACATCTCTATTTTGTGCCTTAGAGCTAAAAAATAATTAGGTATGATCGGCGGCATCGAGCCGCGGTGACAAAGGTGTTCGGTTGCACTAAACATTATTCAAACCGACGACAACACACTTATTCAAACCGACGGAAACCACACGATGGATGTCCATAGTGACATATCTACATGACACAATTATACAATATACAGGTCAGGTAGCTACTGTTGTGGCTGCAGTGGCTTAATTAGGTGGTTCCCCAGGCGTCAGCTCCCGGAATATGACAATAACATCTCGGTCCACAATTAATTATCATTGTAACTTTGTTGTACCATGCCGTGTGATGCCGGCTTAGAATAGCATCACCCCAGTCCCCAATCCTACCCGTGGGTGTTGTAAAGAGCGACTAAAGGATATTCATTCAGGGAATGGGCAGCAGGGTTCCATATAAATGCAACATCTTGCAGTGCTCTCGCCAATCCGTCTACCAAGCGTGGTGAGTAAGGCAATGCCTCCTGATAGGGGGAGGACCATGTCCAGCAGTGGACTATTGTAGCTGCCTTGTTATGATTACAGCGTACCAGTGGAATATTGTGGTTACGGTATAACTTTGTTGTACCTAGAGATTCTAGAAACTAGATTTAGGTAGTTGCTAAATGCTTCTTACTTAGTTATTGACATGAAAAAACTGAAGTTTAATTTAGAATTAGCATTAGATATGGTCCGTCTAATAAAATTCGACTTTTGATACAAACAAAATCTGGTAATACCTACATGAGTGTAGCTATCTAAAAATACTCTAAATGTGCTGGGAAATGTACTACTTCAATACGTTAGGCTCAATTTAACTGCATGCGTTTATAATGATAAATTATTATTATTTTATTGGGATTTGTTGTGAACCCCATTTTATCTTATTTTCTATGTTTCAGAATTCAGATGGTTAGTAAAAAACAGTTTGTAATTTGAATGATGGTTCAATGGAACTCAATAACCAAATTAAATTAATTAACTGGACTACGCCTATTTGTGGTGAATAAATCTCTTTCAGTTGAATTTTATTGCATCTGATTTTTTATTTCTATTTGTTTCTACTTAACCTAATTGTTTAGTATTTGTATTACATCTTAAATCTTATTATAAAGACTTATTGCTATAAAATACACCTATTCATAACATAAATTCTCATAAACAGATCAAACCCAAAGAAAAGCATGCTCTAAAAATAACAACAGATTATTCATAAGTGCTTAAGTATAAAATTTATGCCTCAAATTCCAAACTCACCCGAAACAAAAGTTATCCAACACACATTCAAAAACAACAGTACAACCAAACAGTTACAAACAACACGCGATAAATTTCAGGTGTTTATTCTTTAAGTCATTCACAAAGTTCGTGCTACGAGAGAGAACGAGACGCGTAGACGTGCTACACCGGCGTGCGGGTGCTACGGCGTAGGCGGGGCTACGGCGGGTCCGACGCGACTACGCCGCGCGAGCTCCAGCGACCGACTGCCTCGAGCCGGCCCTGTGCCGCTGCCGCCCGCCTGCATCGCGACCCGCGCAATGCAACGCTCCTGTGTATCTCCGTAATTCTTCTCCGTCTAAACCTTAATTGCTTATGCATTTTAAATTGCATCTAAAAGAAACCATTAAGGATAAGTAGCTTAGTCCCCCCGAGTGCATTTAAAAGGATGAAGATTATTACTCCGTCGATACAATATTCAGCAAATTATAGTGCAATCAAATCTTTAAAAAGTCGTTTACATTTTAAACATTTTCTGTCTACCGTGCAGATGAACGGAAAGATTTCGGCGCGTTCGTTTTGTAACGAAAATTGATTTCGAAACAGACTTTGCATTTGAAGCAAGGCAACCAGTTAATAGGCAATTAGGGCGCGACGTGCACGATACAGCCGAAGCCGAGCAGAATGGAAGAATTACAGTGTTCCCGCTCATCCACGGCGAACCACGAGACAAATGAAATTCCATTACGATATTAAAGAAAATCCCTAAAGCCGCCGTTGGCTTTATGAAAGAATTTAATAATAAAGCGTAGAATATTATTCAATTTTTCCTGAAAACAAAGATGGAGCGGAAAGAAATTCTGTTCCCACCTGGGGCCTTGGGGGGCAGTCGAATTTATTAGCATTCAAATGATTTATAACTAGCGAGCGGCAGCTGAATATTTTCTGATTCGTCTTAAATTAAATTCTTTCTTTCCTTTGACTGGATTTCATTAAGGGTAGCGAAATGCCACGGAGATTGAAAAAGATAATCTCGAAGGAAGCGAGCACGGTTGCGAGCTGGCTGGTGGTGCGCTCGACTGTACCCGTATCCTACCCGTTATTACCCGGTACCCAGTACCCGGTACCCGGCACTCAACAAACTCCAAGAATCCGCAACATTCTATTCAGGATGCCTCCAGGATTGTGCGTTACAAGAATGTTTTTCTTCAACAGGTATTTTTTAACGTTTGCATAATTAAGTATGACTGTATGTCAGCAGTAAAGTATAAATTAAAACGGAGTAGTTATATTAGTTTTTGGTTTAGTCGGTTCTTCATTTAGTAGCTATTCAAATAAATAATTATGCAACGATAATAATATAATACAGTTAAAAACAGCAACACTCGATGTTGACTCTACACGAAGATTTATTTCATAACTTGCATTTTGCTTCAAAAACTAATTAGGTATTTCTGGGAAATTTAATATATTTCCTAGTGGAGTGCAATATTTCCAAATGCCTGGAATATGCAGCCGTTTCTCCGAGATCAAGTAATATCTCAAACAGCTTCTCGGGATGAGCGCTGGGTGCAAATTAGACTTACAATGCGGTAAATTAATATTTTCATCCCCTCTTCCAGATTAGTTTATACTTTGCTGAAAGTTTCCTAATATTCCTCGTAGAGCGGAAACTATTTGTTGTTAAAAAGCTGAGTTGTAGAACAGAAACTTTTTTGTTTGTATTTGTTCGTAGTTATGGGACAGACTGAGCTGACGGGGCTAGTTTAATCGGAAACTTAAAAGTTGTATGAGTAGTAAAATGTATACCTACATACTACTACTGGTATAACCATACAACGTGTTACAAAACAACCAATAAACCTCCCATACAAAGTGAGTACATTTTGTATGGGAAGTCCAATTTTTTTTTCATATTTCGTCCCATGTTCCATGGGAAAAGTTGTTCAGTTTCATGAGTACCTTGACCTCCTTTCAGCTTTATTGCTTGTTTTGTAACACCCAGTATACATGAAAAATTTTATACAACGTTTGTGACATTTGTCAAATATGTTACATACTCATGTAAATGTCATATAACCCTATGTATACAGGGAGTAACAGAAAGGGTATAACAAGCCGAAAGTAGGTCAAGGTACTCATGAAACTGAATAACTTTCCCCATGGAACTTGGGTCGAAATATGAATAAAAAATTTGGACCTCTCATACAAAATTGCCGATCAGCTAATTGGTTTACTATGGGAGGTCCAATTTTTTTTTTCTATTTCGACCCGTTTTCCATGGGGAAAGTTGTTCAGTTTCATGAGTACCTTGACCTCCTTTCGGCTTGTTATACCCTTTCTGTTACTCCCGGTAGATAAGTCAGTCTATGCGAAGTACTTTATAGCAATAAGGCCGCCTGTGTTTTAGTTTGTCTTTTAATTTGTGTTACATTGTTTTTTATTTGTTTCTTGTACAATAAAGTATATTTGTATATGTATTGTATTTTATCTATTAATCGTCTACTTCATTATGTTACTTACATTATTACCTTATTAATTGAAAATGTCGGCATATTTATAAATAATATTTGAATAAACTCAATGGCAAAATAGCAATTATTGTATCCTCCGGTCAACACCAAATTGACACAAAAATTACCGCAATGATAATATTTACGGTTGTTAACCGCTTGCAATAACAAGCCGCAATTTAAATACGACTCATTGAAATACCAGTGTTATTTGCGAACACAGACATAATAATTATTATTTATTTTCCTAACATAAACTAAAACATTTTCATAAACATAATATTTGGTTTTTAAACAAAACAATGCGTAGCTTCTAAGCTACGAAGAATAAAAAGTAGGGACCAAAGCAAAATATACTGTCGTTGAATTTTATAGTTTCGAGAAAAACTCTACTCTATTTCTGGTTCAGAATTATTGTGTTTGCTAACTTATAGTAATGGAGCTACAATAACCACAGTCGTATTTTGTTGTAATGCTCGATTAAGCTTGAAGGTCCGCAAGAAAGAGCGCGCAAGTTTCTTGAATAAGTACAAGAGACAGAATATAAAACTGCGAATGTTGTCAATAACCGTGTTATTGAACTGGTTAGTAACAAAAATAGGTATGCATGTAGGTGTATGACGATGGCTATCAAAAATCATGAAAATATTAAACGGATATTTTTTGACTCTATGGTAAAATGGGAATGAGTTTCTATTTACTTCGTGTCTGTAATACCTACATCATTTTCTTCTAGCAGATAGCGATGACAGATTCAAATTTTACATTTTCAACACTTTTCCAATATACATACATAACCACTATTATTTCACCAACATCCCATGTTTGATTCTAATTCAACTCCTCAACTCAGCAAGTTTCACTCAACACGCGACAGTTAGAAGTGGCTCAAATCCTTGTTGTCAATTCCAACTATCTCGTGCTGGCAGCCTCATCAGCGTCACTTCGTAGCGAGAATAATTTCCCTATTACCCGGCGAAATCTTATTCAAATAATCCCGAGTTCGCGACTGCAATCCGGGAAGATGCAAATTGCACCAGCCTGTCTTATTAGTACAACTTAGAGTGTGATCAAACGTGCCGCACGGGGTTGCGTTATTTGACATTTCATATAGTATATTTGGCAATTGACATCTTCACAGTGGTACGATATTTTGTTGCTTTACCTGAGGTTTCATAAAACTTATTTTATCAGTTATTCTGGACCTTTAAAATAACGTAATATTCTGCAGGACGTGTAAGGACTGCCTAACGGATGCAGCGGCAACATACGCTTCAACGCATCGCAACTTTGACGGGTTGATTTAACAAGTCAAACAGAAGAAATCGTTGTCACTCAAATGTTAAAAAATACTTACTAAGATTTTATAAACGAAGTAGAATCTAATTTGAACTCATATTTTATTAAACGTTTTATATCGCGAAATGAAATTTAGCAAATAAAAACGAACATTACATTCAACAGGAAAGCAATCTAATTTCTAAAGATCGACAGCAATGTTATTGCTTTATAGAAAGTTCAATATTGAACTGCAAGAGCCGTATGCATAACACCAATTTATGAGATAGATAGAGGCACTCATCGTGTTAGGTTGGGTTTATGACTGGCGTAAAATAGAACTTCCTTATACTGCTCAAGTTCTTGATGTTAAGTATTTTCTCTGCTCTGATTGCGAACTTTGAGCTGGAAAGTTTGACTCAGAACAAGATTTACGATATTTTGAACTCCTCTTTCTACGGCAACTGGTCTGCGCTTTTCGTTTTTATACGTATTTGTGGTTCGCTACGAGCGAGTTCAAAGTTTTTTTTTATTTCAGCCACATCCATTGGGTTATTAGTTTAACTCTCACTATAATTCATCTTGAAATAGAAATGTAAAGGAAAACTGCGGATATCACTTTTGCTTTTGGTAGGTAGCTACGATAGATGGTAGCGAGATAATTAAAAAATGGGACACCCGCGCAGACAAGTTTCATTCAATTTTATTTCTCTCTCGCCGAAGCAAAAACACAGAAACTTCAGTGGCGCTCAACACGAGCATTTCCTCAAATTCTGTTCCAAACAAAATCAGTTTATTTTCCAACTAACAAATTGCGTTTGGTAACTAAATATATTTTTCCTTTGAGAATAACCCAGTAAAGCTTTTTCAGAAGAATATCTGTTGTTCCTACCTATCGAATTTAGATAAAAATTATAAGCTGTTTTCCACTAGGTAAACGTGATAATTTTGCCAATGTTAAAATTATGCCCTGCCAATGGACATGGAATGCGTTGTTCTATTTTGCAGAGAATAGAATAGATAGAAATGTTTTTCACATAATAATTACTTTAACGGGTCTTATCGCGATAGTTTTTTAGGTAAATAAGCGATTTACCTGGACACTCGACGTTTCAACTGGGTTGCACCAGTCGTGGTCGCGAGCAGACTGAAGTAGCAGCGAGTTGTCATCAGGGCGGTGGGCAACTAGATTTTCTGCTACCCACATATTGTCTTAATAATTTAAATTGTTTGTAAACATTACACATTAGGCCGGCACACAACACTCACAATGTCCGACGATCGGTCCGATAGTGAATCGCGCGTTTTTATTTTGTCTATTACCGGACTCCATGTTGTAGACAATTTAAATCCGTCCTCCCGATTAAAATTATTGGGGTTCTTTTTGATTTCTATTGCCTCCCTCACCACTCTGGAGTAATAGTGACGTTCCACAGAGAGGACTTTTGGGGCATGAAGCTCGATCCAATGGTTGGCACCAGATGTCAATAGGTGTTCCGCAATTGCCGATTTATGCGTCTGTCGGTTTTTCACAGCTGCGATATGCTCCTTGACCCGTTCACTGATACTACGCTTGGTTTGGCCAATGTAAGACTTACCACAGCTGCATTGTACCTTATACACACCTGCATTTTGAAAAGGTATAACATCCTTCGGTGTGCGTAAAGAGTAAGATATTTTGGACAATGGAGTGAAGACAGTCTTAATCGAACCCTTACTCAACACTGTCCCAATTTTATCTGTTACCCCTTTTACATAGGGTAAATACGCTGGCTGTCTGTTCACCTCAGGTTGCTTCGCTTTCTTGTTTTTTATGCGACGTTGAACTCCCGTGTAGCCGTTCTGAACCAGTACTTTATGAACATGGTTCAATTCGTCGTCCAGATGATCTGCGTCACACAAGTCGTAAGCCCTTTTCGTCAGTGTCGACACTACAGACTGTAGGTGACGCGGATGGTGATGAGAGGTCGCGTGTAGGTATCTATCTGTGTGTGTTGGCTTTCTGTATACAGCATGTGCAAGGGACCCATCTGATCTCACCATTACCTTGACATCTAAGAAGGCCAAAGTCCTGTCTCGTTCAACCTCGATAAGACCCGTTAAAGTAATTCCCGATAAAGTAACTCGCGATAAGACCCGTTAAAGTAATTATTATGTGTGAAAGTAATCGCGAGTGCTTTAAAAGTTATATTGCTAACCGATACGGGCCGGAAAACGCAAACAAAATTAAACATCTGGAGGGACTTCGGAAAAGACGGTCATTTTTAGAAACGTCTATAACGTTCCTAGTGAAATGTCGCGAATCGAATGTGATACCGACGTGCGTTCGTATAAAACCACGACGAGATATTGTGCAATCCGAAGGAATCCTCCATAACGCGAGTGTCAAATTACTGCGTAAATTAATACAAAACCATAGGCGGGAACTATTTTGTATACAGGATGAGCTTTATAAGTTACATCTCGGGTGTAGTGAATGGCTGACACTGCATGATTTTGAGGTTTGTGACCGGATTACATTCCAACAAGCGGAAAGAAAACGTGAGCTAAGTTGCGCTTCACATGAGCGTAAGTTCCAAAGATTGGTCTCAAGACAGAAAAATTTCAAATGCCACAGTAAGTTGAATTTACCTTAAACTGTAATAAACCTGTCAAAAGCAACTCTTGATGACGCAACGATTAACATCTTATCGAAAGGAATGAACTTCGCTTTAACACCAAAACATGTACCAGTCGAAAACATTATTTGTGGGGTAGAAGAGGCTCTAATACGAAACAAAGTACCGAGTAGCGACGCGGAAACTATGCGTCAGGACATAGCAGTAATTTTGAGAAAAGCTAGAGTACCCGCAAGTAATACCACTGCAGCAGAGCGTCAAGCACTAAAAACACTCCGTAAAAACAAGGAAGTATTAGTCTGCGCCTCCCGTGACACAAAAGGGGATGCAGAAGGCAAGCCCTACGGCGAAAGAAAATGATGTCGCGTCTAAAGCGATTGTTGACGAGGAAGGCTTCACACTGGCGGAATCCAGGAAGCGTCGACTTCGTCGCAACCGCAATAAACGCGGCACCGTCTCCGCAGCCTCAACAACGCTCAAGGCTGCAGAACCCATCGCGCAGCTGTATGTGTCCCGGCTAGACAGTAAGACGACACCGGAGGACATCTTACAGCACTTGCAGAAGATGGTCAAAGTCAACCAGGATCCTGTACGAATTCCCGCCGGATTGACGCTGGGAATCCGTCAACTTGAATCTAAAATTAAAACGAATTTTAGGTCCTTTGTTTTGACGGTTCCCCGTAAATACGTGTGTGGATTCATGCAAGAAGATGTCTGGCCACAGGGAGTCGTATTCAGGCGCTATCGACCCCCTGTGCAACGTGAGTCGCCATCACCGAAAGTGCCTACTTAGCTTTATTATAGTGTATTTATAGTATTTGTGTTAGATTGTATTAGATTGTAAGTTATATTCAGAACGCAATAGCTGACCTTCAGTCACCTTTGAATATTTGGTACCTAGACGACGGTACGATTGGAGGTACTCCGGATGAGGTCAAGAAAGATTTACTCACCCTAATACCGCGTCTTAGGGAACTAGGATTAGAGATCAACCCAACAAAGTGTGAGTTCTATCCCTGCAGTTCAGAGGTTAGATCTCAACTTACTCACTTCCAGACCATACTACCTGGTTTCAGAGAAATTGACGAAGGCTCTTTCGTTTTGTTGGGCTCTCCCATTTTTCCAGCTGGTATAGCGGAGGCATTCGAAACAAGGGAGCTGATGCTTAGTCTGGCAAGTGATCGACTCCAACATCTGTCTGCCCACGTCGCTCTGGTACTGTTGAAGATGTGCTTCGCTATTCCCAAGGTAACATACCTGCTGCGTACTACCCCCTCGTGGCTGCAACCGGAAAAGATTGCCTCTTTTGATAACACTTTAAAGGAAGCCGTAGAAACAATTCTAAATGTGTCCCTCGAAGAAAGCCAGTGGACACAGGCAGCCTTGCCGATCAGGCACGGGGGAATAGGAATACGACGAGCCCGGGATGTGAGTTTGCCGGCCTTCCTTGCGTCGGTGCACGGAGTGTCAAACCTTGTATCTAACATTTTGTCTAATAATGGAGTCAAGGTGAGCATCCCGTTTGCATCCGATGCACTGGAGGTCTGGTCGAATCACTACCCGAACACACCAATCAAAACTGAAGCTGCACATTTTCAACGTGCTTGGGATAACGTCGCAGCAAAGGCTTGTTTTGAAGACCTGTTGAGCGCCAGTTCAGGAACAGACACTGCCAGACTACGGGCTTCAGCGTGCCCAGAGTCAGGTGCATGGCTGCACGCCCTACCATCTCCTAACTTAGGAACATTACTTGATAGTGACTCCCCTGCGTGTAGCCGTGTCACTACGCCTAGGCTGCAAAGTTTGTGAGCCGCACTCATGTATTTGTGGGCAAGTGGTAGATGAGACTGGCAATCATGCTTTGAGCTGCTGCCGCTGCTTAGGGAGGTTCCCAAGGCACCATGCCCTCAATGAATTAGTGCGTAGGGCGCTAGTTTCTGCCAACATCCCCGTCGTGCTCGAGCCTCCCGGACTAAGCCGCTCAGATGGTAAGAGACCCGACGGCTTAACGTTGGTCCCTTGGCAAAAGGGCAGGAATATGGTCTGGGATGCTACGTGTGTCAGCACGACTGCGGCTTGTCACCTTAGTCGCACATCCCGCGTGGCTGGTGCAGCGGCCGAGGCCGCGGCAAAAAAGAAACACGAGAAGTACAAGGATCTCGCCGCGTACACCTTTATACCCGTGGCAGTGGAGACTTTGGGCCCCTGGTGTTCTGAAGCCAAGAACTTTGTACGGGAAATTGGCCGTCGTCTGAAGGAGAGGGGTGCTGACCCTCGCTCAGGTTCGTTCCTAGCGCAAAGCATTTCTCTAGCCGTACAACGTGGCAACGCAGCCAGCATATTGGGCTCCTTTGCGCCGGGAACGATCCGGGGTGGGTTTCTAGATAGGTAGAGTTGTTTTGTTTTATATTTTGTTTTGTTTTTATATTTGCTGTGGATTTTGTTTTGTTTTTTACACTTGTTTTTATACTGAATAAATATATTTTATAGTTATATTGTATTGTATTATTTTATTTTCTATGGGCCTTGTTGCCTGAAATAAAGGATTTATTATTATTATTATTATTAGTGCTTAAAGCCGATAAAGGTAACGCCACTGTAGTGATGGACACTACTGACTACGACCAGAAGATCCAGGTACTGTTAGAAGATGTAAATGTGTACAAGCCTGTGAACTACAACCCGACTGCCAGAGTATACCAGCGCATTCGTACTCTGATCAAGGATCACGGGGACTTATTTATGAAGGATGAAGAACAGCACTTACACAAGCCAAGAACGGTACAGCCACCCAAACTATACGGCTTACCCAAAGTACATAAGCCGAACGTGCCTTTGCGTCCCATTGTAAGCCAAATCGGCTCACCTACCTACGATCTCGCAAAGCATGTGGCAGGAGTACTCCAAACCTTGGTCGGCCAAACTTCATCTTTTGTGAAGGATTCTCGTCATTTTATTGAAATAATTAACGACCTTAGACTGGAATCAGATGAAATGCTGGTGAGCTTTGACGTCGAATCGCTCTTCACCAACGTCCCGATCAGAGAATGTCTAAAGGTAATCGAAGGCAGACTGACAGCTAATGGTATGTCCAAAAGATACATAACTTTACTGGAAAAATGTCTTGAGGGTAACTATTTCCTTTACCGTGAGCAGTATTACCTACAGATCGATGGAGTGGCAATGGGTAGCCCTGTGGCACCGGTTATTGCCAACATCTGGATGGAGTACTTCGAGGAGTTGGCGTTAAGTGCCGGTCCCTCGTCTATCAAGCTCTGGAAGAGATATGTTGACGACGTCTTTAGCATCATCAAAGGAGACATGGACACGGTAAAGCAGTATGTCGACTACCTGAACTCCATCCACCCAAAAGTCAAATTCACCTGTGAGGTTGAACGAGACAGGACTTTGGCCTTCTTAGATGTCAAGGTAATGGTGAGATCAGATGGGTCCCTTGCACATGCTGTATACAGAAAGCCAACACACACAGATAGATACCTACACGCGACCTCTCATCACCATCCGCGTCACCTACAGTCTGTAGTGTCGACACTGACGAAAAGGGCTTACGACTTGTGTGACGCAGAACATCTGGACGACGAATTGAACCATGTTTATAAAGTACTGGTTCAGAACGGCTACACGGGAGTTCAACGTCGCATAAAAAACAAGAAAGCGAAGCAACCTGAGGTGAACAGACAGCCAGCGTATTTACCCTATGGGACAGTGTTGAGTAAGGGTTCGATTAAGACTGTCTTCACTCCATTGTCCAAAATATCTTACTCTTTACGCACACCGAAGGATGTTATACCTTTTCAAAATGCAGGTGTGTATAAGGTACAATGCAGCTGTGGTAAGTCTTACATTGGCCAAACCAAGCGTAGTATCAGTGAACGGGTCAAGGAGCATATCGCAGCTGTGAAAAACCGACAGACGCATAAATCGGCAATCGCGGAACACCTATTGACATCTGGTGCCAACCATTGGATCGAACTTCATGCTCCAAAAGTCCTCTCTGTGGAACGTCACTATTACTCCAGAGTGGTGAGGGAGGCAATAGAAATCAAAAAGAACCCCAATAATTTTAATAGGGAGGACGGATTTAAATTGTCTACAACATGGAGTCCGGTAATAGACAAAATAAAAACGCGCGATTCACTATCGGACCGATCGTCGGACATTGTGAGTGTTGTGTGCCGGCCTAATGTGTAATGTTTACAAACAATTTAAATTATTAAGACAATATGTGGGTAGCAGAAAATCTAGTTGCCCACCGCCCTGATGACAACTCGCTGCTACTTCAGTCTGCTCGCGACCACGACTGGTGCAACCCAGTTGAAACGTCGAGTGTCCAGGTAAATCGCTTATTTACCTAAAAAACTATCGCGATTATGTGTGAAAGTAATCGCGAGTGCTTTAAAAGTTAGAAATGTTTTTATAATAAAGATGTATATAAAAGACTGTTGATAGCATATGTATGTGTATACTTTTACATGTGCGCTAAAGTTGTTGGATTGACAATCATTTCTTGGTAGCAAGGGGACGATTCAATTAGCGAGGGGCACCGTAGACGGAAGTCGTTATTTCCTGCACATGAATCGTGTTTCCGGCATCGGGACTATATTTAGGTACCTGCATAGTTATGAGGGTGTTGGCTTGCCTGTTGATCGGCACATGTCTGTCACCGATGTTTATACATAATTATATGTTATGCCGTGTGGTGCCGGATAATGCCGTGTGGTGCCGGCAGAGTAGAATAGCACCACCTCTTCTCTTCCCGTGGGGGTCGTAAGAGGCGACCGAGGGATGAACCCGACCCAAACAGCCAGGGTCAACCGTATGGTGGCGGTTAATCCACCACAAAAGCATTCCCAAGGAGGGTTGACGTCTGGTAGGCGGCCGGTCGTAAAATTAAGCCAAATCCTTTGCAACACGATTTTGTGTTCAACGAGACGTGTTGCGCCGACCCCAAATAATTGGGATAAGGGCAGGAAGATGATGGGTGTGAACAAGAGGAGTTACACGATTTGATAGATACCCTACCAATTTTATTTACTAACTCAGGAAAAATGCTGTAAGTAAGCAAAGCGGGCTACTTTGAACAAAATATTTGCAAGCACCTTTCAAAGAGAATCGTGTGTCGTTACGCTTTTCAACTCGTAACGAACACACAGCCAGTTTTGAGAGTCACGGCCTTTTCACAGCCTCACCTCATACTGTCACACTTGACTGCTCGCGGCTTGAAGAGTCCACGGGGCAATTAAGCTGCTGCAGCGCTTCACAGATTTGGGTATCACATTTCACGTTAGTTGCTGCATATTTTTATTACACCTGTAACGCATGCGTTAGCTCAAATGCGAATTTCCAACATATTTCCATTCAAATACGGCGTCGCATGCGTTATGCGTTAAGTCACTTGAAATACACGTCTATCGACGCAGCATAATGCATGCGACGCCGTAGGTAATTGTATAAGAATAAAGGGCCCCACAAACTGGGCCCGTATGCGTGAGCGTGACGTGCACGTTGTATCGTTTGGGATTGTATGAGGGCCGCACACTGTCTGCGTATGCGTGCGCGTAATCACGGCGCGGCACAGTGTCTCATACAACCCATACGATACAAACTCTACGCGCGTCATGACCTCATGAGTACTTGCACGTCACACATACGGGCCCGGTGTCCTTTAGGCGGAAATTCGGATTTTCATACGACAAAAAAGCACAACTACGGGCGTCATGTCTGATCCCCGCCTTCAGGTCGCTGTCTCGCGCCCTTTCATGCACTCGTTCCGCACTACTCAGCGCAACATGTAGCGTAATTAGCATCCCTTCTGTTCAACCCAGTGCCACAGTAGAAACAAGCTATCTTATAAAGTACTAACTGTTTATTTTTTTTACGTCTTTTTTAAGCGGTCATAGCCTAAACTGTTGGACAGTACCATAATCTGATTTTAGCAAGCAACTGACACGAAGTTATACCAGAATGCACTTGCGGATAGTTCAATTGGATAATTAGGTCTACATAGTAGAAACGAAAAAAATGATGTCACTTTCCAAGTACCTGTCGCAAAACCCGCGACTGTACAATACGCGGGTTTGTATCATCATTTACGGGGTATATCATTAATTTGAATGCTGATTACCTATTTTGTTCGTGAGTGTTGCTGCTAATTATAAAGGCAAAACGAAATTTCTAGAAAGCTACATTTGTCGTGTTAGCATCACCCCACATCTTTGGGTGTCGTAAGAATCGACTAAAGAATTTGACAGTACATGTATTTTGCAATTTTAGGCGACAGGCTGACAACCTGTCACTATAATGATACACAATTATCTGAATGACTCTCAAGTTTTTGTCTGATGTGGTGTAATTGGCCGATTTCTACAGACGTTAAGCTCTGCCTACCCCACAAGGGATATAGGTGTGATATTGTGTGTTTGTACAATGAAATCAAATAGAATGAAATCTCCGCAATCACTGTTCGGGATTAACTGGTGGCTACCAGGAAATCGCATCGATGAATTTCCAATCAATAGCTTCAATCACTTTGAGCTAGCCATGTCTTCGATTGATCAATCACGCAATCACTTTAAGATAAATGGCTTTTTACTTTACTCTTATTTTACTGACTATGTTGCAAAGTTCTCTGCAGGTGAACGGAATGAGTGTGATGAAGATAGAAGTTTTTGCTGACGTTGACGCTCTGCCTACCCCGCAAAGGTGATCTGTGGGTATGTGTGTGTGAAGGTGGGTTTCAACGGTATATGTATACCGCAAGCAGGCTGGATCAAAAAATTGTACTAAGTGAAAGTAGATTGATGTGAGAGCACGGCTTTGGGAATCGGCATGTATGGACTAAGTAGGTATCTGCTATTTTATTCTTTTCTCAGTTCATATTTTTGATGGTAAACGTCCGGGCCGGGGGCGATTACATAAACAGGACTCAACCGCGACCTTAATGCGGCTAATAAAGTTTTACGAGGACCCTTCAAGGCGCCGCCCCGCGCAAGGCGACAATGCTTTTACGTTCGCTGTCTTGTTGTTCAGTCTTTTAGCTTAGAGATTGATTTGAAACTGAATAATCGGCATTGTTCAGTTTTTAAAGGAATTCATACGGACATAGATATGTATCTACATTTATGATATCAACTAGCGCCCCGTTTTAGCGGTTTCACCCGCTGCAACTCGTTTTCGACTCGACATGACGTGTTATACATACAAATCTTGAATCACTCTATCTTTTACAAAAGGCCGCATCAAAATCTGTTTCATAATTTAGAAAGGAGTTTGCGAATTCCACAACAGACAAGGCAGACTGAGAAACAAAAGAAGCGAATTCGTAAATATATGTAGGTCTAGGTACTATGTTTTGATTAATTGAACTGCCCTGTTCCAAATAAAGTTCTATAACTTTTACGTCAAATTAAATAGTATTTTGACATGTCATTAACGTAGGTAATACCTACCACGGCTACTCGCTGCATTCATCGACGGAGAAAATTGTGTGGCGCTCCCTTTCTCGTTTGAGTTTACCACCAATTGGGAAATGGAGTGCCATACAACCACAGCCAATACTTACTTTGTGATACAACTATCATTCATCGGCGAATGCAGAAAGTGGCCGTCTTAACAGACGTCAAAGAACTTGGATTTTAACAAAAAATAAGAGAATTGGGTAGTACCTATTAGGGATTGCAATCCCGCAGTGCGGGATCCGCAATCCCGCGGGATCCCGCGCTATTTTTGGCCTTGCGGGATCCCGCACCTTCCAAACGCGGATCCGCGGATCCCGCACATTGAAAACTCGCACCAAAAAATAAGTCAATTTTTGCTTCCGAATGGCGAAAACTCGACATTCATTACCTAAAAATATATCCTAACAATCAAAAAATTCTAAACTATTAGCGTAGAAGCTGAAAGAGTATTTGTTACTTGTAATTCTTTGAAACGTAGGCTGGGTAATACTCGTAAAACCAATAACACTTTTTGATTAAGAGCATTCTTCTATAATTTATCAGTTATCTAGACGCTAGATTTAAAAATCTCTGACACCAGGGTTCTTAGTGTCGTTGAACAACTCGGTGTCACACACGAAAAGAAGAAATTATGTTATCACCATAGGTAGTCCAAGCTGTTGGTAGTAAATTGGAAATTTGTTATTTGATAAGTCTAATCAAAGTTTTGATCTAAATGTGCCCCCTAGTTCTGATTTTTAGTCAATACAATATTAGAATTAATTCATATTATTAAAACAAACTGGCTAAGAGTGTGTCAGATACGCCCACACATAGGAATTTGTAGTTTAAATATTAAGTTTTTAGAGTTACAAAGTTAATTTTAAACGCAGATAGAAAACCTTTTATAGTTTTCTTAAAACTTGATTGGTACAGTATCCGTTGTACATATTTTTCATGATGACTTTAGATTAAGACCTATATTATTATTTTTTCAAATTTATAGCTATATGCTTTAGTACTTACAGCTGGAACAATTTATGACTCAAAAACGCCCCTTTTTAAAGGAAATATCTTGAGATTGTAACATTTTCTCCCGTAGTTTAAAAATACCTTTTCAACGATACCCTGTTAAATATTGTAGACAAATAAAAACATTTCTTGCCCCCCCTGTCACATGTATGAGAGAGGGTCAAACAAATTAATATTACCAGTAGTAAGAAAATAGGGTAATATTGAACACAGCTCTAAATACGAAAAAAAATTAATTTGATTACACTTAATTTTATTTAGTTATTTTAGCTCCATATGACAAGAACGTTAACTTTTATTGAAGTAAAGTCGATTTTTGAAGAAAAATCTGTATTTCAAATAAGGTTTTTAACATGATTACAAAGATGCGGGATCCCGCGGGATCCGCGCGGGATTGGACCAATCCCGCAAATGAATCCCGCGGGATTGAATCAGGTGCGGGATTGCAATCCCTAGTACCTATTGATTTAAAAAGTTTCTTCATTTAACTTCATTTAATTAAAATAATATTTTCGCACTATTTTTTCCATAGGTTTAAACTGCTCTTTCTATTATGCATAGTACAAACCACTAATGGAACTATTTCGGAATGATTGAAACTGACGTGTATTCCCAACAGTGTACCTACATAGTACTAGTCAATCAGTAAAAGGTTTTAGAAATATTGCTTTGAAAATCTGTTAAAATTTCTTAAAGTGCACATTCTTTGGGAAATTATCCCACGGCGTCGGCTTGACATTGATGTATGGTATTTTCTTGAGTTGTTTCAGACTTACTAAATCTTTTTACTTAAGTGAGTACTTATTATTATTTCACAGATATAAAAAATTGTATATATGCATCAATTTTATAAAATACTCGTACTTAGTATTTTTCTTTTTGTAAAAATACTGAAGTGAAACTATGCCTCTCCAACTTGTATGGCTAACATACACGCTTAGCACGCGACCGCGAGACTCCGAGTTTCTCTACACCTGTTTGTCAAAATTCTTCACTTGTTTTGATAAGTTCCGTACAATTTGAAACAATATTTTGTCCTCTTGCACGCCGCGAGATAAGTTTTTCTACAGTGCCTATGCTAGCCCCCCTGGTTGTAGCAGTAACGCGTTGTTTTGTCATGCTCACGTGGCTAGGCGGCTCATGGCGGCTCACAGCTCACGGCGCGGATTGCGGAATTAATGCAATAAATCAATGTCATGACATTTACGAGCAACACAGTTAATTCCTGCGACATGACGTTTATATTCGTGAATAATTGTTGAGTGCGCTGGCGGCTGTAAACCCATTACACCAACACGAGGAGGTGCTGTTTTCTTAATTGTTATAATTACTACGTGAGCGCTGAGAGGCGGTAATGAAAAATTGGACCGGTGTGGGTTGTAATGCTTGCGATTACGGCGCTATAAAGACATTATTACAGAGCAAATCGTGTAGGCGTTATAATTTTCAGGAACATCGTGTAAAGGTTTACGATTTTAAAGGTAAAATATACCTGAACTTCACGAGTTATACATAATTACATAATACCTTTCAAAGAACGCCTACCCTGAAAATATGCGCGCGTGTGTTTCCTATTTGTACCTTATTCTAAAATACTTTCTTTTTATGGATTTTTAAGTTTATTAACACCAGTTCTGTGTAGAATTTAAGATTCTTTTCAGGATTTATAGATTCCAAGACGTTCAATGCACTCGAATACCCAATACAATGTACCTCCACTCCTCGCAACATTCTATCAAATGTGAAGTCTTCTGAAAAGAATAAAGTAGATAATAAAACAGGAATAAAGCCATATGTCAAGGGGATGATGCCGCTTGCGATGCATGGGGTGCACGTAGTTGTCTCCATTTTTATGCTTCACATGTTTTATACCGACAGCTTTTACTGGCTACTGTAAACTTATTATAGCGAAATATAATCGGGTTTTATATTCATAGACTTTTCACACGACAAGACAAGTACCTCCAGGCGTGAAGTCCATATATGACACGTGCGAGTTAAGAGGTAAGATGACATCTGTCGGACAAGTGACCGGTCATTGATGCGACGCGCTTTACACGTGTGTCATACATTTTATATGGAAACGGTTTCAAGGGTCGCGATGTCGAACGTCTCACGTCTTATAACTTTTGAAGTACTCGCTATTGTCTACTTAATCGCGTCTTATCGCGGCAGGTTTAGGTTAAATTCGATTTACCTGGAACCCGATACTTCAACGACGTTCCTTATTTGTAGTATCATAAATGCAACAGGACTTCTCTCAATACTTCGCCTTTTCTAGGAACGCAGAAGTTGGCCCGTGAAAATGTGACTGCGAAAGTTTGATCAGTCCGGAAGTTTTAATTGCCACTGAACGGCATTTCCGCTGCCGCTTCCGTTGCACAGACTAGGGAGGTGTAATAATAATCGATAACTAACAATATCGATATTAATTCGAAAATAAAAGAACTTTAATAAATCAATTATGCAAGTTACTTGATTAATTTAAAATGATAATTAGAATTTACGTGTACTTATATCTTCACAATTCGATTTTTTGCGGTACGTATTTGCATCAAAGAATAATTTCGAGTCTGTTTGTTAAAGCAATTAAAATACGCGACATGTATTTAGGCTTCTTGTTAAATTAGAGATCCTTTGTAATATTTTGCTTCAGCACGTTTGTTTGACGGCACGGAGTTTACTTTCCATCTGTCGAAAAACCTTATGACACATAGGGGAGAGTTGGACATATTGTACCAGTAGATTAATCGTACCACCCACACATTTTCCACTAAACGTATGTTTTTATTTACTTTGGAAACATTAAATGATAGCTTACAACACCCAAAAAACTATGACGGTTTGTGACAGCACTGCAAATGAAACTATAAATTAAATAAAATAAAACAGGTTTCAGTTGACCCCGTTACTGTTTTATAGTTGTGGAATCTAAGGTTTTACGAAAGAACGGCAAGTCATTAAAAATTGCTATTTAATCACATGGTTTCTTGGTTATTTTCCTTTTGACTTAACTTAATGAACCAACGCAATTTTATGAGGTTTTGAAATGAAAAATATTTTTTGTAAAATGTAGCTTGTTCTTGAAATCGTACCGATCCGTAGTTTCTAAATCGTACCAAAGGATTGTTACTAAGATATATCGGTTTTAGTCTTAACATAATGGATCTCTGATTTGAGAGGTGTGATTAATTGTAATAAGTGTGGAGATGGTAATACAACATTGTCCCTTTTTTTAATAGTTTTTTTTAAAGAAATTTGCACAATATTTTATTTTTACCATTTTGTATTGTAATTTTCAAAATACGATATAAAAACCTCGTGGTACAAATAAACGTACCGGTCTCTAAATCGTACTGATAGCTACTTTTTTTTGTAAACTCTTTTGTGACGAAACTACTAACTTATTTAAAAAACCATTCCGGTACATCAGAGTTAATTAACTAAACTTACTAAAAAGCAAAACATCACAAGTATAACGTTAAAAGTTTTCTCGCAAAACAAGATAGAAATTAGGGGGTACAATATAGCCAACTCTCCCCTATCAAGATTATCAAGACAAATACAGTAAAAAAAATATATTTCAAAAGTCGGTGTTTTCTTTGGATAAGATCGCTTTATTTTAAATCAATTATTGAAACATCGATTTTTTTACTAAATTCGCAACCCTGGCCCAGACTAAGGGTCAGTTCCCACAGAAGGCGACGAGACGAGACGCGACGCGACGATGCAATGTCATTTTCAAGCGGCATCAAAATGCAACGCGCTGCGCCGCTCGATGCATCTTCATGTCGCTTCCGGCCGCTCGGTGCTGCTTGTCAGCTTGTCAATTCACTTTAGTAGTTCAAGAGCTTGATGTATGTGCAGGTTTTGTGATATGATAGCTTTGTATGAGCTTCGATCGGAACGGAACGGAAGACTGTGTTTCTCTTAGAGCCCAAAATTCTTTTATTTTATTTTAATAGGTATATTTTAGTTAACAGCTACATTTACGATACAAAATATTATAGATAACTACTTTTAAAAGCCACTTAGTACAAGCCAACATATGTAGTTTAGTCGTTTTTTGACCTGTGGTTTGCTTGTGAGTCAAATAAATTAAGTATTCTTTAAATTTCTGGGAATAAGCAACAGTTTTCTGTGTGTACAACACCTTGCACTACGCTCGCCAATATGCTTGTTTGCCAGAAAATAGCTCATGTCCAAACAGTGTACTGTTGTGGCTGTTAAGTTTCTAAATTTAAAGTAAAAATGCTGTCAGATAGATAGATAGTGTAGCGTTATCTACATCTTTCTCTTCGTCTAGGACACCGAGACGTCCAACGACTATACATATGATCTCTGGTGCCAGAGTTAACGGCGATGGACTTTTATACGTCCATGTTAACGACCGCCGCGCCGTCTAAGTAACACAGCAACCGGGACCGACGAATTAGCGCATGTTAATTTATCAATTATCATATAATTCATAACATATGAGCCTTTGTACGTGGCGGGCGGAAGAATGACATATGTCCATGAATACATATATCTGAGCCAAATACCTAGTCTCCTTCCAGGCACGAGAAGACAAACAAGATACGAGATGCACCGAAAAAGCCTGGAGGGGCGGGGGAACAAATCTTCCATATAGAGCGATCTGGGCGTATGTCATCATATGCCCTAAATAGGTTTTTTTACATTTCAATTAATTTTTCTCTTAGCTACAAGTGCCATTTACCCGTTTTTTGCTACCTTTATTCGTTTCAAAGTTACAGCAGTCTATCAAGGCGTAAGTGCTATGCTGCTGTAGAAGCAAAACGGCGTAATCAAAGATAAGGCTAAATAGTATTTGTAAAACAGACGTAATACGGGTTACAGCTAGATGGCTCTGGACCCACATACAATGATGTAAAGACATATTTAGAAATACGCCCTTGTCGCTCGCAGCTTCCTCAGATGAAAAGAGATAGTGATATATTGCGCACCGCGTGAGTGAAAAGGACGGCAATATTTTTTCGGTGCTTTCTGCCATTTGTTTATCAACTCAGCCGGCAAACGTTTTGGCTTCGATTATTTAAAGTGGTGTTTTTAGTGAAATTTATGTGTTATCTATGAATTTATTGAGTGTAGTGTTCAAATATGGATTTAAGGCAACGTGAAAGAATGAAAAGATTTTTAAATTTCTGCCAGATAATGGAAATACACAGAAACATACAGGTACGTTATGTTACGACAATTGCAGGTAATTTACCGGAATAATGCCTACTTTTTATTGAAATGAAAAAGAACTTAAGATTAGGAAATTAGTACAATATAGTACGGTAAACTCATCTCGTCCACAAACCTACCTACCCATTTGCATATAAACCGGTAATTTATGATATTTGTCAATAGGTGATTTTCTCACCAATTATAATTAATTGACTTTTACGTGAATTTTCACTCCGTTCCATTGAGTACATCACATTCCACTGTTGGACCAAGGTCTCATTTAGATTAGAGTACGCTACAAGTCACGATCTCTCGTTATTGCCATCCAGTCGCTACCCACCATTCTCTCAAGTCATCAGTCCATCTGACCAGAGGTCGTCCAACATCAAAGCTGAGGGCTCACCTCGAGAACCCGCTTACTTCACAAGTTCTACGATAGATGTGACCAGCCCACTGCCACTTCAGCTTGCTACACTTCCAAACTATGTCCATTACATTGGTCTGTTGGCGGATAATCTCATTCTGGACCTAACCCATTAGCGAGATCCCGCTTTTTGAGTGACATGTAGTGAGTGAAGCTCGCAGATGGGTGATCAGCTCTATTTGTTGAAACTATTTCACTCAATTCCTTGGTTTTGGGGCCCCGGGTTCACTGGTGCTCCTCCTATCATCACCTCCTCGAATGTTTGTGTAACCCTGGTAATTTTTTGGAGATATATATGCAAGGTGTTCTTCTTTAAGTTTGTCATTATCTAGACATTCCCATCTTGGCAGCTTGGACATTCTGCTAAGTAGTGGAAGCTGCTTTCTTCCTGTCCGCACTCGCAGCAAGATGGGTCATCTTTTAATTTCATGATATTCAGTTGTCTATTGAGGTCGCAGTGTCCCGTCAGTAGTCCTACAATCTGCCTAATATTTTGCCTACTTAGTTGCAGAAAGTTGCGCGTACTCTTAACTAATAGTTATATTCTGTCCATTTTTTGTTGATTTACTTGCCTATCCTGAAATTAGTAGGCATATTTCAGGGCAAATGAAGGTTTCGTCAGACCCCTGCCTGGTCAATTCGTCCGCTACTTCATTAACCGTGTTGCCTTGGTGTCCGGAGACCCAGTCATCTGTTATTCTAGTTTTATGTGGCAATTTATACAGTGCCAACTTACATTCACTAGAACTAATGTGGTGCTTGTTTTGTTCAGAGATTTCAGAGCTGCTTGACTGTTACTGTATATTATTACGTCTGTGTTAACTTCTCTAGTGTGTAGCTCCCTAGCGCATCCCATAATGGCCAGCACTTTAACCGTTAGTGAACTTCCAGTGGTATGGCTTTGTGTAGACTTGGCTGGTCTTGGATATTGCCCCCGCCGCCGATACCTGCCCCCGATAATTTCGTCTTTTCTTTCTTAGACCCGTCTGTGTAGCAGGTCATTATTGGGTTGTCATTACGAGGCATTTGTGAGGGGCTCACACTTGTATGGCCAATTGATTATGTCCTTTTACGTTTTAATTTTGTGTATTCCATGAATAAATATAATTCACTGATATTACCGACAAGAAAATAGCAATATTCAATACTTTTACTTCAGCTGAACTGAGACGTAACGGCGTAACTAAAAAAAATATATACGTTTAGCCATTTAGTTTTATGACACAAAGGCTTATGTATTAAATACGCCCTCAATTTTAGAAGCTAAAAGGCGGAACTCATACATACGCCCAGGGTCAAAACCGTAATTTTGACACTACATTTTTGAGCTATACAGGCGTATCAAATAAATACGCCTTTAAAGCTCCAAAAATCCGAAACCGTATGGGCGTAAATATGTGTTACGCCTTAACAATATCGAAATTGCCATAGCCACAACGGCGTAACTCTGTTTTACGTCAATATTGGCCAAGAATTTCTGAGCCATAAGGGCGTAAAAGCTGACCTTTTTTATAAAACACTATATTTGACTGACACACATTGCTGCAGCTTCAACAATACATCCATTAATTTATTACCAGATATATAAGCAATATTTCGACCTAGCATTTTTCCTTAAAATCTTTATATTTTTTTAATAACACTAAAATAAAACTTTATTTTTGCTCTCCTGAAAAGTTGCAAAAATCGACATACGCCCAGATCGCTCTATATAGAAGAAATGAAAGGCGAAATCGCAAAATCATGCGCATTCTCCCGATACTCACTTATGGGGCACAGATGTGGCCTTTGACAAAAGCTCAGAAGACCAGCTTTAATATCTCAGCGAGCAATGGGGCGCAGTATACTAGAAAACTCTGACTCGGAAACTGAAACTCGTAGATTAGGTCAGAAATACTACACTGCATCCCAAAACGCAAATTGCCGATGTGGCACGTGCAGCCGCGAAGCTCGAATGGGATTGCGCTGGTCATGTCTACCATATGCCAAGCGAAACTATGGGCTAAAACCATCACTGAATGGAGCCCCAGTGCCGGTACCAGTGATGAAGGGGAGGGAGGCCTTTGTCCAGCAGTGGGATCCTGACGACTAAATAAGTTAAGTTTAAATGCAAGCAAGGTAGGCGTAGGTTACAGACAGGGTGTAAAGGTGTAAGTTCGTCAGGTGTGGCTATAGTCATATGAAAGTCGAACGCGTCTGTCGCACTCCTTGAATGCAGCGCCGTATACTTTTATACTACAGCTATAGCCGCACAACGTGGTGACCGAAAACTTTGCTGGCATGATTAGAGAATAAAACCTTTGAAGTTAATACCTTATCTCTAATAATTTAGGTGGGATGCTGGTGATTTTCATCGGGTACTCTAGACCCTCAATGACCATGTGCCAGCAAAAGCGGCCCGTCATGCTGAATAACTTTTACTTTGAAGGTATTACCGTATCTCTGACAGTTTATACGGGACGCTGGTGGTCTACATCAGGTACTCCAGATCCTGGATGACCATGTGCCAGCAGAAGCGGCCTACCATGCTGAGTAACTTCTACTTTGAAGCTATTGCCGTATCTGGTATAGTTTAGATGGGATGCTGGTGGTCTACATCAAGTACCTCAGATCCTCGATGACCATATGCCAGCAGATGCGGCCCGTCATGGTAAACAACTTTTTCTATGAAGACATGACCGTATCTCTTATAGTTTTGATGGGATGCTGGTGGTCTTCATCAGGTACTCCAGATCCTCGAGTTTTTATACATACATACATACACATACATATATCACGCCTTTATCCCTTGCGGGGTAGGCAGAGCGTCAACGGCCGTAAAAGTACGGTCGTTATCGACACGTCTGACACATATTTGAGGGCCGTTTTAGCTATTGTCGTGTATTGCTATAGTGACAGGTTGTCAGCCTGTCGCCTAAAATTGCAATACACATGATACCCTCGAGTCCTTTAGTCGCTTCTTACGACACCCACAGGAAAGAAATGGGGTGATGCTATTCTAAGCCGGCATCACACGGCACTCACGAGTTTTTATTATGCTAGTAATATCAGTGCCAAAATTCGCGAAGATCGGTCAAGCGGTTTGGCTAATTTGGGTAATATCCGCTTTGTTTCCCGCTTTTTCTGCTGTTAACCGTTTTCCCGTGATAAAAAGTAGCCTATGTTACTCATTAATGTTGTAGCTTTCTAATGGTGAAAGAATTTTGGAAATCGGCCCAGTAGTTTCGGAGTTTATCGATTACATACAAAGAAACAAACAAAAAAAAAACAAACAAAGGTTTCCTTATTATTATAAACAGTGTACCCTACCTAGACATACATACAAATAAACAAATCTTTCCTCTTTATTATATTAGTGTAGATTAGTGTTCATAATGTAGAAGTCTAGATAATAATATAAGTGTAGATGTAGATAGTGTTGAAGCGTAGATATAAATGTAGATTTATTGTATGGCTACTAGGCCACCATAATATGCTATAATGTTTCAAGACTTTCCCAACTTCAGGCTCGTAGACCATAAAGTGACAGGTATTTGATGGACAATGTCAGTCATCATCATGCGGTCTCTTTACATTGCAGCTCGTTGTATCCCAATTATTCCCAATGCATCCCGATGCCGCTTGACGCCTCGCGACGTCGCGCTACAACAAGATGCAGCGCGCGGCGTAGCGCTACGCCGCGCTACATCGAGCGACGCGACGCGGCATTTTTGCTCAATTGCCGAGCACAAGGCCGCTCTACGTCGCTCGTTGCAGCTTGTTGTAGCGCGACGCCGCGCAACGCCGCGCGAAGCAGCTTTCAGTCTTGGTAAATTGCAAAGTAGAGTGTTGCCGTTTTAGCTAATTATTACAGAATTGTGTGTAAAATCCTCTGATCTTTCCTTTCTGTATAGTATTTAATTTTTTTTGGTTAAAATCTACATTTCAGGTCAAAATAAAGACCAAGCGCGGCGGCTCATAGTGCGCCGTCAACGTGACAGCGTCGTTCACGGTATGACTGGTTTGTATGGGTTTATATGGGGATGCCAGAAAAAAGGGTGACACGCCGCGTCGCGCCCTCAATACTATGAACGACGCTGTCACGTTGATGGCGCACTACGTGGTCGCCGCGCTCGGTCTTTATTTTGACCTTACAGGTGAAAGCTGTCAATCTTAAGACTAGTTTTCTCGGAAATAGTGTATGCTAGACTATCAGATTGTTTGAGAAAATAGTAGGTCTTGAAGTGATCTTTCAGATGACAGCTGTCGAAAATAAGATCCGTTTATCTCGAAAACCATAAATTTTAGACTATCAATTTCTTTAAGGAAATGGTAATCCTTGACGAGTTTTATCAAACGACAGCTGTCAAACTAAAATCACATTTATCTCGGCAATCATTCATGCCAGTCTATCAGTTCGTTTGAGAAAGTTGTAGGCCTTGAAGAGACCTTTATTTTATGTGACAGCTGTCAACCTAAAAACTAGTTTATCTCAGCAATCGTTCATGCTAGACTATCAGTTTGTTTGGGAAAGTTGTAGGCCTTGAAAAGACCTTTATTTAATGTGACAGCTGTCAAACTTAAAACTCGTTTATCTTGTCAATCGTTCATGCTAGACTATCAGTTTGTTTGGGAAAGTACTTGGCTTTCATGAGACCTTTATTTTTAGTGACAGCTGTCAAACTTCAAACTCGTTTATCTCGTTAACTATGCATGCTACACTACTAGTTTCTTTAGAATAGTTGTAGGTCTGGACGAGATCTACATTTTAAGTGACAACTGTCAAACTTTATACTCATTTAACTTTTTTCTGAAGAAACTAGTAGTGTAGGATACACAGTTAACGAGATAAACGAGTTTGAAGTTTGACAGCTGTCACATAAAATGTAGATATTGGCAAGACCTACAACTTTTCTAAAGAAACTAGTAGTGTAGCATGCACAGTTAACGAGATAAACGAGTTTGAAGTTTGACAGCTGTCACTTAAAATGTAGATCTCGTCCAGACCTACAACTTTTCTGAAGAAACTAGTAGTGTAGCAGGCATAGTTAACGAGATAAACGAGTTTGAAGATTGACAGCTGTCACTAAAAATAAAGGTCTCATGAAAGCCAACGACTTTCCCAAACAAACTGATAGTCTAGCATGAACGATTGACAAGATAAACGAGTTTTAAGTTTGACAGCTGTCACATAAAATAAAGGTCTCTTCAAGGCCTACAACTTTCCCAAACAAACTGATAGTCTAGCATGAACGATTGCTGAGATAAACTAGTTTTTAGGTTGACAGCTGTCACATAAAATAAAGGTCTCTTCAAGGCCTACAACTTTCCCAAACGAACTGATAGACTGGCATGAATGATTGCCGAGATAAATGTGATTTTAGTTTGACAGCTGTCGTTTGATAAAACTCGTCAAGGCTTACCATTTCCTTAAAAAAATTGATAGTCTAAGATTTATGGTTTCCGAGATAAACGGATCGTATTTTCGACAGCTGTCATCTGAAAGATCACTTCAAAACCTACCATTTTCTCAAACAATCTGATAGTCTAGCATACACTATTTCGTGAGAAGGTAGATCGCTGACAACTACTCAACGGAACTACTGCGAATGATCGTAAACTAAGATTTGCGATAGTTCCATTGTCTGACCTGGCCCAATGGAACTAGTGCGAAAAAACTTTGCAGTAGTTCCATGAAACTATACTCAATTGAACTACTGCGAATGATTGGTCTTTTTTTAGTTCAATAACAACTACCTACCCTTCATAGGTACCAAGTAGAACCAAGTTACTTTGCTTTTTTTTCGTATCGAGTTTCCAAAAGTTGTAGGATTTTTTTCCCATCGCGGCAACACTGAGCGTGGGAATCTGACTGACAGGCGGCCGAAAGTGACGTCACCTGAGCTGACATTGCATCGTCGCGTCGCGTCGCGTCTCGTCTCGTCTGGGTTTGAAGCGGCTTCAAGATGCATCGAGCGGCGCCGCGCGTTGCATCTTGATGCCGCTTGAAAATGACATTGCAGCGTCGCGTCGCGTCTCGTCTCGTCGCCTTCTGTGGGAATTGACCCTAACTTCACTCCAAAGTATTTTATTCGAGCAACGGCAATACTAAAACTATAAATTACCTGCACCAAAACAAACGGACCGCAGGGTTTTATTTCATCAGATTTTCCGCTAAACAAACGAGTTCTAAAACTGCCCCGGCCAATTCAACTTTGTTAGCTGGACATCGCTTTGACTCGATCAAATATTTTGTGGACAAAAATGGTTTAAGTATTAAAGCCTTTGTATCGGATCGTGTCATCAATTATTATTACAAACGATTTGTTGTTGTTAGCAAAATGTTAGTCAATGTTTTGTTTTAATACAGATAATATAGTGTGTATGTTTATATATGTAAGTATTTTATAGTAATTAATACTGTCATAATAATATATTATTCATTCATATAGTAGTTTTAGGTATTGTGCACGTCATATCCGCGTTTCGATCTATGTAGTCTCACTTGACTGTGTAGGTTTGCTGTAAGAAATTTCTATTTAGAAATAAGTAAACCTGTTGTGTCTTGTCTTGTCTCATGGTAATCTGTTTCTATGTATGTTTTGTGTGCAATAAATGGTTAAATAGGTTTTTCGGCTTACTACATTTTAATTTTTTTGTTACCCTATCCCGCAAGGGATATAGGCGTGATATTGTATGTATGTGTAACGACATGACCTAAACCAGTCTAAGCGCTAACCTTAAGTATATCATAGCATTATCATGATTTTGACAGCTGTCAAATATGGCATATTGGAAGGGCCGTTTGGTTTTACACTATTGACTGCCATCTTACAATCTTGATTGTAAATGTCGTCAATGTACTTACTCAGGCGATAATAGGGCATGCTCGGTCATCTAGATAATGCCTATTCACTTTCACCATTGAATAGGGACAGACTTTATAACAAAGATGCTGCTTCACCTTTTACGCATTTAGAGGATCAACTTAGATTGGTTTTTCTTTGCAAATGTATCGCCATTATACGTTGGTGCCTTAAATGAGCAACTCAAACTTTGCGAGTACCCTATCCCAGAAAGACGATTTCCGTGTATGCATTAACCTAGATTCGATTTGTATTCATAGTTCGTTAGCTCAGCTTGCAATGATTACACGTTGGATTACACCCACGGGGAATGGGGAACGGGGATGTTTGATACCGAACTCACATACAAATGTATGGCCGCAATAAAGTGTTTTATTGATGCATTTCATATCATGCGGTCATGTGAAACCGAGCTTTAACTTACTTAGGTATACCTAGCTGTTAAGAGCCGGATTTTTAAACTCTGATTCGAAACCATGATTAAATAAAACAAAAAAATAAAGTTTTTTCCGTAATGATTGACGGAAATTTACTTCGTTAGTTAGTTTATTGTACTTCGGAGAGTGTGCGCGTGAGCTGCATGAGCTCATACCACCGTCTCCTTTCTTCTATCGGACATCCAGACGCACGGCCGGCTACCATCCGTTCTTAGTTGATATACCCACATTACGCACTAAGCGCTTCAAATCATCTTTCATTATGCGCACGGCTAAAGAATGGAATTCCCTGCCTGCGTCTGTATTTCCGAGTGCATATAACCTGAATCTCTTTAAGTCTAGAGTGAATAGGCATCTTCTGGGCAAGCTCGCTCCACCGTAGATCCCATCTCTGCTCTAGGGTAAGATTGAGGTCAAGAGTAAGCCCATCATAAATAAAAAAAAAAAAAAAAAATATGAAACTCTTACATTGTTTTACGGGAAGCCATTTAATTATAAATTAATCCCATAAAAGCGAATTGAACATCCCTAAGATTAAAAACCGAACGCAATTAAAAAGTTAATTTTACGAGATACGGATTTAATTTTGTTTCCGTATTTTGCGGATATAATGGTTCAAAAAAATGATTATTTAAATAGCTAACTAAAAAATTAACCTGTCTTTTACTTTTCCAAAAAATTTGCCATAACACTGACCCATAAAACCGTATCTTAAACGCCAAATTAATAATCTACTCACCGAAAAGGTGTTCTATTGTAATACCTTAAAACAACAGAAAAAATAACCTATTATTGGATGAAACAAACAATATCAAAACTAAAAACTTTCAGATTAAAAATAAAACTAATTCATTTACAAAAGAGTTGTACCTATGTCTAGGCTTTCAAACTAACATTTAAACATTGTTCTTTTATAGAAAGCGCTGTTGATAATGAAAAAGATATAGGATGTATACTGAGTGTATAGGTGGCTACATCCTGCTCGGAGAAGCCATAAAACTTTACGAGCCCCAGTATCAACATTATGGTGCTTGTCGATGTCGCCCGCGCCTACCTAGTTCGCAAGAGTTCAGTCGACAATAAAATAAGTGTACAATGAAAATGAATACCTAGGTTTATGGTAACTGTGAGAGTGAGTCTAGTGGTTTTTGATTGATGTTTAAGATTTGGATAAACGGTTCTGTCTATATGGAAGTAGGTACATCATTTTATAAACAACGTTAATTCGTATTTATTTGACACTTATGAATAAACAATATGTTCCTGAAATGCAAATATGTAGGTTCCAGAACTATTATGTTAGTGGTATTTGAGCTTTTGTCTCCGGCGATCTTATAAACTGTGATATTTGGTTGGTAGATATAACCACGCTTTTTTGCTTTCTTTTGAAACGCCTTAGGGACATGTCCATATCTATTGTGTGACGTCAGCGGCATCTAGTGTTTTGACTTTTGAACTTCGTTAAAAAAGTTCAAGATATATTCAACTTTAAATCGACAAAACACTGATTTGTAAAATATTCTTTATTTAAGTATATCATCCATAGAGCCCTATCCCGTTCGCGTTATGATTTTGTAGTTGAAATTTCGCGTGTAAAATATTACTTTTCATCCAAAAATTAAAATACAACACATGAGTAGCTTCTATTGCAAAACAGGAAAAAACAATCGCAGTAAATTGTTTACGGCCCAGCGTACACCAGAGGGAGGGCAATTAAGGGTTTTTGCTCATGGCTGGCGGCTGCAAACAAATCTCATCCTCTCTCGGACGGGCTGAGGGCCGACTGGCATAAGTCCGGAGCCGCTACAGACTACGAGCTCGTGTAGAAATGAAATAAGCAACATAAGTCTGTTTTAACCTAAGGTTTTAACCCTATAGCATTCGTAAAGCATAATAGGGTAGAGTATTGAGGGCTTAAGTACCTATCCACTAACTAAACAATTACTATTTAGAAATGTAATGTGCAACCCTTTTGCATGGGAACTTTCAACACAAAGTTTTGTCGTTTTGAAACAAATTGGTATAAACTACTTTGGTTTGGAGTGGACAGGGATATTGGGTTTCGTAGCATTTTATTGAATTGTCTGCAGGTGCGTATATCTACTACCTATCTATATACTTTCTACTTATAGAGATGGCCAGCTACTTTAAGTTTTCTTTCTTACTTATTTTATTTCTATTCCGCTCCTTTCCTTCCCTCCCCATCTGCTAATTGGTAGAGAACTTGTTTTTGAGTATAATTTCTGGTAATTCGACCGTGCTTTCGGCAGTTTGCCAACTACGACTAAATGGGGAAATGTGTAGTTTTTTTCTAACTTACTTGCTTGCACTTTAGCGTAGGAGTTTTGAAACTGCAGTCAATAATAAAGTTCTCTGTCGCATAAGCGCTTACGATACCAAAACGGGTAGGTTGGTTTGGTAGTCGTGTTTCGAAATCTGCTAATTGGATAGGTACGCAGAGTGTCTGAAAAGTAAAAACTGCTGAAAACCCTTATGAAGTGAGGCTGCCAAGTAAAAACAACTGTGGTATTGTTGCTTCATTTTATCTAAAATCTGTCTGAAGTGGATTCTGTGTCGGGTGCGGGCAGTAAGTGCATTTGAGAACAACAGTGTTTTGTTATAACCGTGCAGCCGCCTGCGACTTGCGTGCGTCGCGTACCACCGCTCTACACTGTACCTCAAACGAGTTTGACTGAAAATGTGACCTTGTGTTACCTATAACTATAAGAAGTGAAGTTTGGTAGCTGTTGGAAACAAATTATCTTTGGTAATGTTGTGCTGAGTAATAAACAAGTTCTGCACCTAGATATACGGTAGTTCTTCTTGCTATCATTTATTTTATTTTTAGGAAGAAAGAGTAAAGTGTTGTAAACTTGTGGTTTAATTTCCTCCGACCAGCACGAAGTCCGTACAATTCCACACATGCTGTATTGTTACGTGCACGACCTTCTGTTGTTGTCTATTTTTATTTAGATAAAATGGCGTTGTGAAACAACTTACTTAAGTTCAATTGCTGGAAAAGAAGCGAACTTGCCAACCACAAATATATTGCATTCTGTTAACAGATCTTTGCCTCTAAGTTCATTTTGGAATTTGTTATATGGAATAGTTAACAATATTAAATGCTCGTACCTACACAAATCTAAACAAAACGAACGATTAATATTCCACACTACAACTTGGTGAACATATTCAAACTGAAATGAATTTAATTTATAATTAGCTCACATTCCTAGAATTTCATTTGTTTTCGTAGTGTACTAAATAAAATGTTCGCTCATACGAGTACTCGATTTTCATCATTCTTTCTAAGAGTGAATATAAATGCTTTATGAAAGAGTTCGTAATCGTCAGTTGTCATTGAATTTGCAATAGCAAAAGCTTCGCTACGGCTACCACCATAGCTTGTAACAAATTACACAATTCACGCAGAATTGAGATCTTTTTGCTGTTCAGTTTAAGTCATAGTAGAAGTGTGAAATAGGTCTTACGTCTTCACACAGCGGTCAATAGTTTCTTTTTTTTTCGTTTTAGAGAAGATGGTCCATTACTGATGTGTGATGAGATGAACTATCTCGCTTCACCTGTTGATATTGGTCTACCGTAGTGGCTCTGTAGAAAACTCTGATCTACCTAAATTAGGTAAGAAACACGCGCAGCGTCCGATTGTGCGTTATTTTTTCGGAGCTTTGTGAAAAGGTTTGACAGACGCATGCGCTAGCGCTACGTATCGCACAACGCTGCGCCGACTTTGGCGTCGACGGATGCGTCTCTCAAACCGTTTGACATTAGTTGTATAAAATTCAAAAATGCATTTTCCTAACACATACGATAGCGCTGCGTAAAATGTGCTACGTTTCTCGCCTAAAACTCTGGCAAAACGTCCTACTGCTTTCTTTTTCTTTACTGCAACGAGCGAGTAGACAAACGCTGTGATCGCTTCACGGTCCGTGTTTTGATAACGCCATGACATTGTTATCTGTTTGATGAATGGACTTTTGTTACAAATGGCGGCAGTTATTCCGGCTGTGAACTCCGCCTCAAGGGTCCCCTAAGGGCCATAACCTTTCGGTTTATCAGGAGAAAAAACACAATGCAAAATTAATGAAACCTAATTCTGCTCATTATCATTTGCATAAAAAGATTGGGAGTGAGGTGGGGATTCTAGCGTGTTAGGTATCTCTAAACGAAATGAAAACTCATCTACAGATCTTTATTAATTGTTTTTTAGGTGTCTAATGTATCAAAGGGTCGCAGGTACGAGAAAACGTTTTATTATACGGGGTGTAAGGGACAGCTCTCCGAATACTGATAGGGTAATTCAGACAATGAAACTGAACAACTTCACATACAAAAATTTAGGAGACAAAATAATTTTTTGATATCCCATACGAAATCACGATTATCTGACTGCATTACAATGGGGAGTCAAAAAGAATTTTACGTCTACTGAAATATTTTCTGCTACTTTACCAGCAGCTACAGCTGTCCCTTACACTCTGTATTATTTTATTTCCACTTTGAATTTCCGGATGTACCGGTAGGATCTTAATTTTATATTTTGTGCCGGTTGGACAAAATGTTTGTTTATACCTATTAAAAAAAATGTAAGTACTAACTGAGTAGGTATATCCATGTCGTGTTTGTATTGTATTGAATGAAAAGCTAAAAACAAGTAGATGTGTTACAAAAAACAAAACAAGTAGTATTTTGCTGTAAAAATCCGTCATCTTGAATCTATATTTTTTTTATATAGCCAGTGTCACTCGCGCTGCTGAGACGAATCTAACGACACCTCATATGTCAAAATCCAACTATCCGTTTGGGCTGTAGCCCGTGAAAAAGAATTTTCTTGTCCACATACATACATACTCTTGAAAAACATAACCCTCCTTCTGAGGCAGTCGGGTAAGAAGTATGCACCTCTTCTTCTTCTTCCTGCCCTTTTCCCAGATTAGCTGGGGTCGGGCCTCCTTGTGCATCGGCGCCAGGATAGCCTATCCCGGGTTGTCGCAGGTGACAGGTTCTTGGATTTCAAATCCCTCTCGACGGTTGACCACCATGTGGCCGGTGGTCTGCCTCTTCCTCTTGCTTTAGTGTTGATGTTAAGCACTTTTTCACGGAATAGTTGTCTTCTCTTCGCATTATGTGGCCGTACCATCGGAGTCTGCTTTCTTTAAGCTTATCGGGTATTGGGGTCACTTTAAAAGATCCCCGGATATGCTCATTGCGTACCTTGTCCAGTCGCGTTACACCACCCGCCCATCTGAGCATTTTCATCTCTGCTGTGTGCAGTTGCTGCTCGTGTTTCTTTAGGGCAGTCCAGCATTCCGCGCCATACAGCATAGCGGGTCTCACTGCGGTTTTGTATACTTTGCCTTTGGTTTTTACTGGCATTCTTGTGTCACATAGCACCCCAGACAAGGATCGCCACTTCATCCAGGCTGTGTTTATGCGGTGATTAACGTCTACATCAACGCGCGCATCAGTCGTAAGCACAGACCCCAGGTATTTAAATCGGTCGGTTTTGGGCAGTGTTGTGTCTTCGATTTGTATTTGGCAGTTTAACTCTTCAGTCCCGCCTAGATCGCACTCCATGTACTCGGTTTTAGTCCGGCTGATGCGCAGTCCATGCCTTTCGAGCTCCACTAGCTATTCATTGAAGGTTACTTGTAACTCCGCTGCTGTTTTTCCAATCAGTACAATATCGTCCGCATATAACATGCACCATGGGATTTCCGCCTGTAAGTCTTTGGTGATGTAATCCATACACAAATTAAAAATTAAAGGACTCAGTGCCGAGCCCTGATGAACGCCAACCTTCACCTGAAATGAATCAGTTATTCCGGCAGGGGTCTTGATCTGTGTGCTTATATTTTCATACATGTCTTGTACCAGGGAGACATACGATTCTGGTAATCTCTGTGCGCGCATTGCCTGCCACACTAACTTCCTAGGGACCCTGTCGAATGCCTTTTCCAGGTCTATAAAGATAAAGTAAAGATTCTCTTTGTTGATTCGGCATTTTTCCATCAGAATTCGTATAGTTTGGATAGATTCTGTTGTGGATCTTCCAGCCGTGAAACCAAACTGATTCGCAGTTGTGCACGATATTGACGTAAGGCGGGCACCTATCACTCTTTCCCACAGTTTAAGAGTATGCGACGTTAATTTAATTCCTCTGTAGTTATTACAATTTGCGACATCACCCTTATTTTTATAGAGAGGGCACAGAAAGCTGGAACGCCATGATTCAGGTATTCTGGCTTGGAGGAGAATTTTATTAAACAATTCAGTTAGCCAGGGTAATGCATCCTCCCGTAGATGTTTCCAGATATCTGCTGGTACGTTATCGGGCCCTAGAGCTTTGTTAAACTCCATTTTCTTCAGTGCATTTTTTATTTCTTGTGGTTGAATGCAGTCTATCGGTCCTTGTGTATACGCTAAAGTAGGCAGTTCTTCGCTCGGAAACTCTTCGTTTAACAGTTGATCATAATACACTTTCCATCTTTTGTTAATGGCATCATTGGATGTTAGAAGTTGGCCATGATCATCTTTGATGTACTTGTTAAACTTAATGTCAAGTGTTGCTTTGTGTCGCTGTTTGGCTATTTTGAAGATTGCATTCTCGTTTGGGGCGCTATCCAGTTTTTCATAGAAACTCCGCCTTGAAGACGCTCTTGCTTGTGCCACGGCTGATTTTGCGACAGCTTTCATCGACTTATAGGTCTCACGGTCCTCTTCGAGGTGCGAGTTTTGCCACATCTTAAAGCTTTCCCGCTTTGCCTTGATGACCTGCTTCACATCATCGTTCCACCACGTAGTATCTTTGTGTGTTGCAATACCTCCTCTAGAAACTCCTAAAGTAAGTCTTGCTTTACTTAGGCAGAAGGTTTCGAAATCAGACCACATTTTGTCAGCTGATTTATTTGAATGTGCATCCTCTCGCAGATAAAGCCTGACATCGTCTAGAAACTGAGATCCCTTAACGCTTCGAAGTTCTTTCCACTTTTATTTATTTATTTAACCATTTATTGTACACAAAAACAAATACAGGACAAGTACAAAAATAAAAATGACACAACAGGCACTACTTATTTCTAATAAGAAATTTCTTACAGCAGGCCTACAGAAGTGAGATAGCATTAACGATACGCGGATAAGACGTGCACAATATTACTTAATTACTTAAATATAACCTAATAATACAAAAGAGAGCAAGACATAAATATACTAAATAAATACTTATATCTATTATTATAAAATACTTAAAACATGTATAATATATAATATATATTATAAATAATATATGTATATTTATATAAATAATATATATATAAATATGGATTACTTAACAAGAGAAAGGTAGTGTTCTTTCACTCGCTTTTTAAAGATAGTGATAGAGGAACTTTCCCGAACAGTGTACGGGAGAGAATTCCATAGTCTGACCGCATGAATCCTGAACGAGTAGGAAAAAAAGTCAGTCTTATGAGGAGTCATAGAGAGAAGAGTCCTAACGTTAGGACGACATGGTTTATCTTGTGGTCGTGAGAACACGAAATGCTCACGAAGATAAGAGGGAGAGTTGGGGTTGTTTAGTACATTGTAGAGAGTAGAAAGAATATGAGTGTTCCTGCGAAGTCGAATTGGGAGCCACTTGAGCTGTGACCGAAATTGAGATACATGATCGTATTTGCGCAATCCAAAGATAAATCGAATGCACAGGTTTTGAAGTCGCTCAAGTTTATTCAATAGCTCCTCAGTGACGTCCAAATAACAAGAGTCGGCGTAATCGAGAATAGGTAACAGAAGAGACTGGGCTAAAGTGATTTTCGTGCTTAGGGGTAAAAAATATTGAAAACGCTTGAGGGAATGAAATGAGTAGTGCATTTTCTTACTAACCTCATTGACATGAGGAGCCCAGGATAGGCTAGAATCAATGATAACTCCAAGGTTTTTAGCACTTTATGCGCTCGGTTCGGTCTATGTGCACTTTAATAGGTTTTGGCAAATCCATTACCGCCATGAGTAACCTGTGCTGTGCAGTTAAAGCCTCCCCAGGTATAACTTTGCAGTCTTTGTAGTATTTCCTCATTACGCCCGTTGAGATTATATAGTCTATCTGCGTCTTGCATTTTGAAGTTTTATAAGTTATAATGTGTTCCTCTTTTTTCCGAAAAAATGTATTTATTAATTTGAAGTTATATTTGGTGGCAAAATTTAGAATATCTAGACCCTCTTGATTCCGTGAACTGTATCCACACCCGCCGTGGACCTCTGTGTACGAACCACACTCTGCACCTACGTGACCATTTAGATCTGCTCCAATGTGAATAAGCTCCTCACGCGGTATGTTTTGTAGCAATTCGTCGAAGTCCTCCCAGAAAGTCTCTTTTTCCATCGATGAGCAGCCCACCTGTGGCGCATATGCAGAGATGATGTTCAAAACTGGTTGACTATCTAGAGCTAGTTTAACTAAAATAAGTCTATCGCTCTTTCTCTCGATGTTGATGATTCTGTGTTTTAGGTTGTTATCTAGTACAATTGCTACACCGTTGCGTTTTGTGTCTACTCCGTGGTATATAAGTTGGTATCCGTGGCCAATGTCTCGGGATTTCGAACCTTTCCATTTGGTCTCCTGAATGCAGCATATGTTGATGTTCCTGCTGTAAAGTACCTCACTTAACTCTGCACTACGTCCGGTCATAGTCCCTAAGTTCCATGTACCCAGACGCAGTCTGTTAGTGGTTTTTGTTTGCGAATGTTTGTTCTTGTCATATTCGTCGCTTTGGGGGTACGCCCTAGCATTATTATCGCATAGGTTTAGGTTCGCATTCAGATCATCGCCGTCGCTTACGGGGGACGCCCTAGTAGTTATCGTTCTCTTATTATATTTCACTTTCATATTTGCACAAGGAGAAGAATTTTGACTATGATTTTTACGGCCGGTTGTCACCTGACGCCAAGGTTGTATCTTCACAGGATGACGTTGGTGAAGACATGGGTGTCGCCGTTGGCCCAAACAGTCAGGGCTCATCCGCCTCCATCCCTTCTGTGCACTCCAGCCCAAGCACACAGCATAACTACAGCCTCTACTCCAAGTACTTTGAAGAAGCCCGCAGCCAGGGTTTGTTGACGGAGTGTCCTTCTCCGGCCTTGTGGTCCGCGGGAGGTATTTTATTTCCCTCCTACCCGGCATATCTGCCGAGCATTCCCCTATCCGCCACCCGGGGACGCGGTCTCTAGGGAATGAGGCTACCCCGAGACCATGAGGTAAGAAGTATGCACCTATAGTAAGTAATAATGTAAAAGATATTTTGTTAAAGTTATCATAAGTATTTTTAGTAGCAAGTTTTTCGTAGCAATAAATTGACATTCATGCGGCAAGGTATTGTCGTAAAGTGAATAATTCGCAGACGACTCGGTTTCGGCTGAAAGATAATCGTCAAATTATTCAAAAAAGTTCATTATTTCGCTCGGTATAAAAGAAGAGAAAAAAGCTCATTACGTCTCGGTATTTCGCGAAAATAAGGTGAGCAGTGATCCTCTAATTCTAGGAAATATGAATGTGGTATTGCGAGTCGCGGCACGTTGAGAATCCGGCTCTGAAATCACTTCCCGGCCGCACTCTCTACTGCTGACAGTGACGAATTGTGCCTCTTCTTTCACATTAATGTAATGGACTTTGTTTCATGTTCCGGAAGTTCTCGCATATTTCAAGACGTACATGCTCATAAAATTTGAAATATTTTCAAGGTTTCTTAGAATAAAACAATTTTCTAGAGAATTATCTTTGATATCATTTATTTAATTAGTCTCACAATAAGTGATTTCAGTGCTGGGATATATCTTTTATTTTATACTTTATTTGCTTCTTTACCTTTATTATTAGGAATTTTTTATATTTTTTATGTGACAGCGACAAATGAATCTTCGTAGAATGCGCTACGGGCTACGCTGTAGATGGCTACGATGCACTCGTAGGTTTTAGTTTTTGTATAAAACACTTTTCAATTAAACGTTCGTTCACAAATTGCATTTCGTGGATATACCAAAAGTTTTCAAACCTGTTAGTAATATTACTGAAATTATGAATTTTTCTATGTTTATTGAAGATCTCAATTCTTGTGACCTAGTCATATGTTATTTAGTATCTGTTGTTTAATAACCTCTAAATTGGGTTTTATTTACGAGCGTACTGGCTGAATAATGCACTTGTTTATTGTTCGGGAACGAAGAGCATTGTATATTGTATTGGCACTTCCGGCTAACTTTATTACTTATCTCACAAAAGAATATTTTTTCCACTCTTCTATATAAAAAATTGCTCAATCTTCTTAATATCCATCTACCGACTCAGGGAAAATCCGTATCAAAATTACTGGAGCCTAAAATAAGAAATGAGTCAATTTTAATAAATGACGCAGCCAAATAGGGTTCCTTAACATGTGTACAGGTACAAATTGTTTGGGAGCGAGGTATAAGAAATGATTAAAAAATTTTTTTGTAGATGACACTTATCCGTAATTTAAGGGCAATAAATTACATGATTGTCGTTTCAAATATTAACTATGGCTAGAAAAAACACAGGATTAGGGAAAAATGAAAGAGGAACTGACCTGGAGCACGAGGCGGCGTACCTTCAAAATCCAATTTTCATTGTCCAGTCGTAAACACTTGATAGGTTTAGTTTTATAAGTTTTTAAGAAGCACCGGTGCAATATTAGTAATTTTGGATAGGTTTTAGGCTTCGTAGATCGCTTTTCGTTTAATTTAGAGTTTTTTGAGATTTTTCACAGGAAGCGTCGGCGCAGGTTTTCGCCATATTGAAAAGTCCAGGTTGTTGGGCGAGGGAAAAGGACGGAGAGATGGAAGAGCCAATGTGTGTGAGTGAGATGTATGTGATGTATGAAAATAAACAGGAAACGGATATACTTTTTTTTTTTTTACTATTACGTTTGGATATGCATTGAAAAGATTAACCATAATTCCGCCCGCCTTGAAGTGTACTTCAAAAGAAAATCATTGTTATTGGGATGGTAGAGGACATACCTTTACCACCGGACGGGTATAACTACCTGTTTTAGTTTTTACTTTAACTATGCGAACAACTCCATCCTTTCCTGGAAACACCTCAGTAATTAGACCAATATGCCACATCAAAGGAGGAAGATTGTCTTCTTTCAACACTACTACTGTTCCAATAGTGACAGGAGTACTATTTGTGTTCCACTTCTCCCTACTTTGTAAAGTACTGAGGTATTCATTGTGCCATCTTTTCCAATAAGATTGTACTATTTTGTCTAAAAGTGCATAACGTTGAAGTCTGTTGCAAGGAATTTCAGTGACATTTTCAGCTGGTAAAAATTTAAGGGGTGAAGTATTTAGAAAATGTGCCGGAGTTAATGCCATAGGGTCAGAAGGATCATTGCTAAGTACACATAAAGGTCTTGAATTTAACAAACACTCTACTTCTACCAGGACAGTATTTAGTTCCTCATATGTGAGAATTTGAGTTCCAATCACTTTATATAACGTATTTTTCATGGATTTAATATTAGATTCCCATAATCCTCCCATATGAGGAGAGTAAGGACTGTTCATTCTGAATTCAATTTTTTTGAGGAATTAATTCATTGATCAAGGAGTTGTAATAACCAGGAGAAGTTACTAAATCATACAGCTCATGAAGGTGATTTTTTGCACCAACAAAATTACGGCCTCCGTCACTCATTATTAAAGAAAGAGGACCTCTCCGAGATATGAAGCGCTTGAAAGCTAGTAAAAATTTTTCGGTAGACAAATCTGACACTAGTTCAATATGAACTCCCTTAGTAGCCAAGCAGACAAAAAGGCAAATATAAGCCTTTTGACTGCGGACTCCTCGATATCTAGATAAAGTTATATTGTATGGTCCAGCATAGTCAACTCCGGTTTTTGAAAAAGGTTTGATCTGGTGCACCCTATATTCTGGTAAATCAGCCATCAAATATTGGGCTTCCTTTGGGTTTAGTCGAAAACACCTATTACAGGAATGGACAATTTTCCTAACCAGATTCCTAGCTGATAATATCCAATAATTATGTCTTATCAAAGCCAATAATAACCCAGGCCCGGCATGTAAGTGCAAACGATGCAGATGTTCTACCAGTAACTTTGTTATATTGTCCTTAGAGGGCAAAACAATTGGGTGCTGCTGATTAAATGGAATAGAAGCATTATTTAACCTACCCCCAACATGCAGGATATCATCAACTACAAACGGATTAAGTTTTTGAAGAGCTGTACTACATTTTTTATTTAAATTTAAATTATTTATGTCACTTGCAAAATGTTTATTTTGAACATGTTTGAAAATATAAGTTTCTGCTGAGGCTAAATCTGTTAAAGTGATTCTACCCTTGGATTTCAATTTTTTCATAAATCTGAGAATATAAACAATAATGTTTAATAAAATGGACCATTTTGAAACCCGTTCTGAAAGAATGTCAATGGGATGAGGCTCTGACACATGTATGAAGGACACTAATTTTGCCTCAGGTATATGCTGTGGTACATCATTTTGAATATTCACAGGCCAAATAGGCTGTGGAAGTAGCATCCAGTCTGGACCATGAAACCAACCATCATTTTCAATTAACTTTGCAGGAGTAACTGGTCTTGTAATTAAATCACTAATATTGTGTTCACCAGGCACATGAAACCAATGAGGAGGAGCAAGAAGCTCTTGGATTTCTGCCACTCTATTTGCAACAAAAGTTTGCCATTTATGAGGCGAAGAATTAATCCAAGCTAAAGTAATAGTAGAATCGGAAAATGCCATAATCTTATCAATTTGGACTCTTTTTGTTATTATGTTATGTACTGTTATAATTAATTTAGCCAAAAGATGAGCAGCACAAAGCTCCAATCTAGCTAATGTTTGCCGACCTGACGCAACACGAGATTTTGCACAAAGTAAAGAGACAGCTGAAGCTTCATCCTCCATTCTACCTACGCGAACATAGACAGCAGCGCCATAACATTTTTCACTAGAATCTGCAAATCCGATCAAAGACACAGAAGCACCTGGAAACAACCCAACATAACGAGGTATTTTAAGTTTAGATAAACAGGGCAGTTCATGTAATATTTTTTCCCATATATTTTTTAAGTCAATTGGCAATGGTTCATCCCAATCCAAAGATCTTCTCCAACATTCTTGAATAATAAGTTTCATAAGTGCAACTGCAGGTGCAAGAAGACCTAGTGGATCAAAGAGTGAGGCTGTTGTTGAAAGAACAGACCGTTTGGTATACTGAGTTTCAGAATTTAATGGTGCGGATTTTGCACTGAAGAAAAAATTATCTTCCACAGGGTTCCAATGAAGTCCTATTATTTTTGTATGTGGGTCAGCATCAGCATCAAAAGACAAAGTTTTTGAAGCTCGTGAATCTTTAGGAATCTGTTCAAGAAACTTCTGTGAATTTGATATCCATTTGGTCAAATTGAATCCACCTCGTTTGAATAATTCAATTAGTTGAGAATACAATTTCAGAGCCTCCTCCTCATCAGGAAGTGATGTCAAAAAATCATCCATGTATGAATAATTTGCTACAATTTCTACAAGATTTGGAAATGTTTGAGACTCATCTTGTGCAAGTTGTCGGATCACTCTAAGAGCTAAATAAGGTGAACATTTTAATCCAAAAGCAACTCTGTCAAATTGATATACATCAATAGGACTTTGTGTGTTAAATCTGTATAGAATTCTTTGCAAAGTTTGATGTTCAGGTTTTACTTTCAGTTGAAAATACATTTTCTCAAGATCAGCTGAAAAAGCCAAAATAAAAAGGCGGAAATTTATCAATAAATCAAAGATATTTGATTGAAGATTCGGGCCTGTGTATAAAATGTCGTTTAGACTTTTTCCAGAAGATGATGAAGAACTAGCATTCAAAACAATTCGAGTTTTAGTAGTATCCTTGTCGGGTCTGTACACTGGTCTGTGAGGGATATAATAAACAGGTGAAGAAGCCTGAATATCGATTGGGTCAGATAACTTTTTAAATAGCCTTTGTCAAGATATTCTTGTATGGTGTTGTTGTAGCCACTACGCAGTTCAGGGTTAGAATCTAATTTCTTTTCAAGCGACAGAAGTCTTTTTTTTGCAGTTTGATAGGAATCACCTAACACACTAGGATCTTCACATAAAGGTAAAGACACCGTGTACCTTCCAGTTG